>JZKD02S1660367.1:269046-280177 GCA_000966675.3 Picea glauca | reverse complement strand
TGCCCACTCTTTGACACAAAATCTGAATCCAAAAATCCATTGGACCCCAACACAAGTCATCCCAACAATCTGTAAAGCCTCACATACTTGACATCAAGCAATATTGTTGTGTCTGGAGTGGCTCCCTCTGGATATAACAATACCCAGCCATAGTAGAATGCAACTCCAAATCCATCAATCTTCAAAGATGACACTGAGAGTAAATTAATTGTCATCTTTGGAATATAAAACACCCTAGAAACCTCCAGAAAGCCTCCTAACTCTAGTTGGAATCTAACACTTCCAACCCTCTTTACCGCAAACTATGATTCAGCCCCACTATCAACAACGCATTATGAGTCTGTTTATGAAAGACTAAGGAACATTGACCTCATTCTCGTCATATGCCGAGAAGTTACATTTTCCAAGAACCACACTTCAATGTCCTCAAACAGAAGGCAACCACTGCCCATAGGACAAGTCATGAGAGAAAAATCCTTCTCGCATTTCTCAGCAAACCCAGTAATCTTTGATGATGTTGACAAATCTAGTTCTTGATTCTTCTTCTTCTTATTCAGACACTAACTAGCACAGTGGCTAGTCTTGTGACATGCAAAACATCTCACCTTGATAATGTCCTTCTTATCCTCATTGCTCTTTCCCACTAGAGCAATGTTCTTCTCATCCGCACCATCTAATTCCTTTTCCTGAGACCCCTCCCAAATATCCTCCTGTGTAAAGTCATCCCACAATCTGCTCCAGTTAGGGAGCTTCTCTCTCCCCACCACGCACTTCACAAAAACCTCCCATTCCTTGGTGAAGCCTTTGAGGGCTATACACACCAAGTCTAATTATGGAATAACTTATTCGACAGACACCAACTCGTCCTTCACCTGTGAAACCTGGGTGAGGTAGGAGGCCACACTCTCTCCTTTGGCCATCCTGGTATTATGGAGCTTTTCCTGGAGAACCATTTTTCAGTTCTCGTTCTTTTCCTCCTACAAACCCTTCAGTGCATCCCACATGTCCTTGGTTGTCTTATTCTCAGCCAAATGTGGAATAAGGTGGTCTCTAACTCCGTCCACAATGATTCTCTGAGCCTTGGCTTCCTTCACTTCATGGACGTCCAATGATATGGGATCTGACGTACGTATTGGAATGACGATGTTCGCAAACAACCACAACTTTTTCTCCTTGAAAACACTTGTAATTCTAACCTTCCACTGCAAGTAGTTGGAGATCCCCTCCAACATATCTTCAAACTTGATACTAGAAGTCATCTTTGTCCACCTAAAAAAAACATTCTTTCCTCTTCCTCCAAGAAAAAAGCCCCATCAAATCACTTGTTATCCCAAGTGCCAAACTGTCCACTGAACTTCAGAGCACCTGCTCTGATACCATGTAGAAAATATAGCTCATAAACACTATGTCATACACATATTTCAACCTCCTATTAAGCTTCAATAGTAAAGCATTAAAACCTAATATTGAACTGTACTTAATGAGTAGAAAAACTAAATTTCATAGATCTGAAACTAAAAACCAGCAGCAAAATATAACTGAACAGTAGACAAATTGTTCACATTTGGCACATAAAAATCTGGGCAATGCCCCTTGAAGTAAACATAGGAAAAAATGACAACTTTAATGAGAATGTTTCTTTATTCAACTTCAGGGAAAATTCTAAGTACAACAATAATAAATATTCAACTTTAATAAACTGTACTTTCACTCTATCTGAGCAAAAAACTTCTCTTATTTCCTGAGTAACACAGTCTGAAATCAAAACTTGACTTCGAGTACAAACTGTACAGTCACAAACAACAGAAATAAACCTCGTTTTTCGTACCCAGAAGAGGTACATAACAATACCTCATTGTACGGATTTGTTAGCAATAGAGTTAACACCTAGAAATCCTTCCATAAGCTCAACATTGATTTATGTCAATGGTTGTCGCTGCAAATCCAGCAAAAAATGTTGTACGACATCCTCAAAACGGTATTGTACAACCCTCCTAGATGTACGATATTGAATCTCTTTAATGTTGAAGTTTCCCTGAAGTATGTTCCAATCCCTCTCCTAGGGATGTGTACCAAATTCCTTTATTCAATCTCTTTTCCACCAAGAAAAGAAACTCTCTTGGGATGTGTGCTTCTTCACCTTCCCTTCTACTCTCCTAAAAAAGTTTGCCCCTCTCTTCCTCGTGACTTTCTTTTATCTAATTTGAAAGTGTAACTTCCCTAACCCTTGGTCTTCCAATGAGATTGACGGTCAAGATTAGATCTTTCCCTCATGAGATCAACGGTCACGACTTAATCATTTTTTGAGGTCACTAAGTCACTAAAGTAACCCATAACATCATAAAGTCACTTTTACACTTAAAAATTAAAAGACCCAACTTTATAAAAGAACCTTATGAAGTTACTTTATAAAAACACATTATAAAGTCACCGGGGAGAAATGTGCTCGATCACTTCTACATGAAGGGTGTCGCCAATGCAGAAGTACCTCTGAGCTACCAATTCATATTTTCCAAAATTAGATCTCAAGTCATGTTATCATATAGTAACAATTAAATAATAAAACACTAGAAAAATTGCTTTCAAGTCCAACATAGATATAATGAATATAAGTTATATAATAAAATATAATGTAACATAATAATATATATAATAATAATAATAATAATCACTTGGTTTGTAAACTTTCATTATGTCTTTTTACTCATAACCCATCAATGTTTTATATATATTGTCACTATGCCTTTTCACTCATGACCTATATATATATATATATATATATATATATATATATATATATCACAAAGTCTTGTAAAATATATTTTTTTGCACATATAGTGTTCTCTAAATGGTATCTTCTTGTATTTATTACAATTTTATTAAAATTTTGATTCGGCATTATGTTACAACTACCCATAGATACCTCTACTATACTCTAACAACCTCACACAACTCTCAATTCCATATTAATGGTATTTTATAATCTATATTCATATTCTTCATTGTACAACCACCACCCTCATAATAGCCAAATTTTGTATGTCACTATACAACCATCCATAAAACCACTAATTTCATATGATGTCATACCATTGCAAGTCCGTACATTGTTGTACAATGGCAAATTTCAAACAATCATTACCATACAAATGTATATAATCTGTGTATTGTAAAACCACTAATTTCATCACCATTTTTATATGGTTGAAGCATTTGGATTATATAAATTTAGTCACTCAAATCTGCAAATCCAATTATTCCTTATTACATTTCTGATAAAATGAAATAAAAAAATAACAAAAAATTGTCAAAAGATAAAACATTTAAACTATACTTTTTCATATATAACTACTCAAATCTGCAAATCCAATTATTCCTTATTACATTTCTGATAAAATGAAATAAAAAAATAACAAAAAATTGTCAAAAGATAAAACATTTAAACTATACTTTTTCATATATAACTACCCATTAGAGTAAGCTAACTCTTCTACTTTTGGGTTTCCGAGTTTCCGACCAACGTCGAATGTCCCATCTCCGACGAACGTATCTGTCGGTAATCGGTAAACCCGTCGGTCCCCAATGTCCATTAGCATGAGTAAGCTCTGTTAACGTTAAGCTAGCTAGCCTCTATCGTGGGCAGTCGTTGGTTGCAGCAAGTTTGTGGAGGTGCACTTAATGCACCGTCACCTTGCCGACCCCTGTGTTCGAATTCTCCCGCTATCAAACGCTCAGAACTTTCCTGTCTTTGCTCAGAACTCCCCTGTCTCTGCTCTGGTGTAAGCTCGTCTATGCTATCTGGTGTAGGCTTTTCTCTGGTGTAAGGTTCGATCCTGTCGAAGGTAGCACCTGCTCAGTCCAGAAACGTTCTTTCTCCAGTCCCGAACAGGTGCTGAGGTTATTTTTGTTTGAATCTCCCTTTGCAGTTTTGGGTGTCTCTCAAGATGGTCAACTGTTTGCTTCCTGGTGTTGTGTTTCCTGCGAAAATGCTTTTAGATACCGACCAGTTAGCTTACTCCATTCTACAATCCCACAACAACAAGAATACAGACAATCCTGACAGAAGAATACAGACAATCCTGACAATACAGACAATCTAATTCTACAATTCCACAACAAATGCTTCATTTCATTTACGAAAGAGAAACGCTCCAAGTTGATCCATGCGATTGCGCATGTATTCCTGGCATTTGGTAGTTGCCATCTTTTCAATCCTCAAATAAAATCCATTCCTTAACACATCTCAATCAGACTGAGCTCTCACAACATTCTCGAACGCTGCCCTGTAACTGTTCGTTACCATCCTCCCGAACATCTTCTCATCATTTTTTGTCACCTCTGAAGTTGGATGCAGAGGGAGCCCACTAAAGATGGAACTTATTGTCTCTTGTTTCAATAATTTCCATATGCCTGTGTCTGCGCGTCTAAAGGTTTTGGTCCCTCTGGGATCCCTGCTCGCATATCTGTCTGGTCGAAAGTTAATTTTCAAATATTTCGTTCAGTCAACACTCTGCCCAGACTAGCTCGACCAGCAAAAGGATTGGCTTCAGGTGTAGGTTACCAACGATGTATATCGTAGTATCGTAATTATGAAAAACATTGTGCCAACCAATAATGGCAGAGCAGAAAAGGGCCTTACTCATTTGAAATTAGCATCAGAAAAAAACTCAATCTTGAAAAACTGCTTAGCCATTATCTTAAACATCCAATTGCTTCTCAGCTTGTGCCTCCATTATTTTCCAGACCATCATGAGAGTTGTTGGAGAGTTGGGTTCATAAGAGTGAATCTACCTACCAAGGACTTTTTGTTGGGGTTGTAGTGCCAATCACAACAAGTATAAAACATGATCGAGATTAATTCACTAATAATGTTGTGATTGGCACTACAACCCCTCCATTTTACCTTCTATTTTGATACATCCCTAAAATGGAGCCTCCTTATTTTTATATGCTCAAGAGAACATCTCATAAGTCCCTTCTTCATTTTAAAGGATTCTCCTGGTAACTCACGTTTCACTTAGAAAATGAGAAAAAAAACTAAAGTTGAAGTTTAAATTGATCGAAAAGTTCCTTCAAACTCCTCTGAGCAGTTCAGAGGAGTTAATTCAAACTCCTCCGAATAGCTTGGAGGAGTTACTTCAAACTCCTTCGAATAGCTCAAAGGAGTTACTTCAAACTCCTCCGAACAACTTGGAGCAGTTCCTTTCGATTATTCCGATAAACAAAGGTTATCGCGAGAGTTGAGGAGAACTCCTCTGATCATATCGAAGGAGTTACTTCTAACTCCTATGATATGCTCGGATGAGTTACCCTTAACTCTTCCGAACAAGTTCGAAAAACTTGTTTTAAAATCCCCCAACCTAACTACTGCATTAAATGCTACTTATTATCCAAGAGGTTATAAAATAAAACAAGGTTAATCCATTGTTGCTCGGCTACATGCAATTGACAAGAAACCAAAGAACAAGAGAGTTTATCTTAACATCATTCAGACAAACCCCCTATCCTTTCCCAACACGTGGCAACATTAACCAGGTAAGTCTACCCCTCTCTCTCTTGTTCTTTAATTAGGGTTAGGTTTTGTTTTGATTTTCGCTTATTGTTTTTCCCTATACCATAACTATCACTTGTCGATTATTCTCCACTAGTTCACCATCTCGAGGCCCTACACATTTGTCACCGATATTAAATTGATCCTCAAACCACTCCTGGCTACGTAATAGACAAAAGATCGATCATTTCCCCCTTCTTAAAAACTGCAATCGACTTGTTACTTTTTCTGCTTGTAACCACTTGCAAACCTCCTCTAAGCTCATCTAAATGCAGAGGCTTGACCTAGATAGTGAACCCTAAACGTCCATCATCCTCCTCTAGGCTGGCCAAAGTTTTCCCCGTCATGCCCTTTGTGTTAGCGAAAAAACGCAACTTGAAAACTTGTTTAGTAACTCTCCCAGCATATCGGAGAAGTTACTACTAACTTCTCCGATATGCTCGGGAGAGTTGAACTCAAATCCTCTGCACACCTTCGGAGTAATTGGAAGCAACTCCTCTGATCGTATCGGAGGAGTTAATATTAACTCTTTCGATATGATCGAAGGAGTTCCTTGTAAGTCCTTCGAGCACCCCAAAACTTTGGCTAACCTCTTCCAAATGCATATCAGAGAAGTTAATAAGAAATTCTCCGATATGCTCAGAGGAGTTGTTATTAACTCCTCTGATATGCTCGGAGGAGTTACTCATGGTTCCTCCGATCTGCATAAAGAGAGTTGTTATGTTTTTCTCTGATTTTACTTTTCCAGGTTGATGCCCAAGCTTGTTCACCCTAAAATCTCACTGGGCATTGATTGTTATTAACTTGACATTTAGGAGAAACAACAGGCCATGACTGGTTTTCATTAATTCTTATGATTGTTTTTTATCATTTAACTATTTTCAAATAACATGCTCCAAATTTATCCTTTCTGTGGGTTCATACATGTCTCCACGAAAGAAAAAAGTGATTAAACTAGTAGGGGATGAACCATCTAGCAGCTCCCAACAGACAGTAAAAACATAAAGTGTCAGGGTCATATACGACGATACGTCAAGACTTCTAGACAAATAGGGAGAGACTTTGAAATAGGGGGATGTATATTATATGTTTAAAAAAATCAAACTTCTCGTCAGAGGGAGAGGAACCAGATGAACTTCAAGTGTTTAGAAACATCAAAAAATCAGGAATTTTCAGAGTTGCAGCACATCCAATAGTGTTCCCTTATGCATATGCCATTTCTTGGATTTTGAAAAATGTAGATGTAGATAGTAGGTATGTCTTCAATGCAAGGAAAGAACCAATAGCTTCATTCAAGCCCGATGATTTAGCTAAGTGTTACCATATTGAGGTTGGAAAAAAAAGTTAGATGGTCAGCTGCTTAGTGAATTGGAGCTCACACCAGAGGATTTATTCCCTACATGGTATAAACAAGACAAGCAGTTCAAATATCGACCCAAGAGCCGATACACCACAACAAATTTATGAAGACCCTACCAATATATGGTAGCCATGTTGTGTAGGTTGTACGGGGAACCAGATGCAACCCACTTTCCCTTGTCATACATGCCCTTGATCTATTTTTGTGCAGATGTAGGAGCCTCATTCAACTGGGCATACATATTGTCTGAGAATCTCAAATATGATATCTCAACAGTTACACAAGCACAACAAGGAAGCTTCCCTAGTTTCCACATGTCTTCATATCTTCTAGACATAATGTGCATTGCTCACAAATACCCAAACATGGGATGGAGTTGGTTTCTCGTTGATGTCGCTATCCATATATGTTGCAAGGTGCTTTGGGAGCACAAATATCGAACAGATTATCAAAAGATTTGTGAACACTTCCTTGCCCCACTGTAGGAGTTTATTTTTTGCACCTCCCCACCTTGTATGACCGACAAGGCCATAACAGTTATAAGGAGGATTCATGATTGGTATTTAATGGAACATGGTACATATATACGTATATATGGTGCAATGAAACCATCTCATCTACATCCTAGGTTCATCCCTCACAAGCTTGTGCTCCAGGAAGTAGCATATTAAACCATCATACATGGGGTTGGAGGAATGTTATATAGATCGAACAAATCCATTTGGCCTCCATTTCCTCTTTACATTGGCAACTACTTCTTTGAAAACACCAAACAAGCCCAGGCAAAAGTAGACATCTTTCTCTCCTACAATTTTGGAGAAGAAAGATTCAGAAGACACGACCCCAAGACCATCGTCAAAGATCATTTTCATAACACGAGACTCCCTTATGAGTACACCATCGAGTTCTAGGAAGAAGAAGGAGTACATAAAAATTCCAGGACTTATGACGAGGTCATCTTCAATAGGTGGGGTCAACCAAAAGGAAGAATCGCGGACGAAGAAGATGCAAGAGAAGCATCCAGAAAAGATGCAAAGAGATATGAAGCTGAGAGATCTTATCCCATCTCCGTCTTGACTCATTCTGGTTCTACAGAATAAGATGAAGAAGCACCGGCGGATAAAAAGAGATGGTGTTTAAGAGGAGGAATGATGCTAAAAAGAAACAAATGTTAGAAGCTGACAAAGCTAAAGTCAGGGCAGAAAATGAAGCAAAAGCAAAAGCGGAGGCTGAAGCGAAAGTTGTTTTCGAAAAGGAAAAAGAGTAACAACAGAATTAGCAGAAAAGGAAGTAGCAGATAAAGTTGTTGAAGAAGAAAGGTAGAAAAATAATGTAGATGATAGAGAGGGTGACACACACCTGATGGAATTGGATGTCCCTGGAACAACCACCACATGTGCAGGAGCATAAACAATGAGTAGAGGTTTAGGTCTTGGGCCTTGGGGACCTTTTCGGTTAGCCGAAATATTGGATCTACATAGTTTCACATACGATAGAAAAACCATATGAATCATACAATAAAGGGTTAAAAAGGTTCCAGCAACAGAAGGAGCTCCTTTTTCAGTGGTGACCCTGGTTCTCGTCATAGGAGATGTCAGGGAAGACCATGTGGAACAACTAGGGCAGGAGTTGCATTCATGGATGAAACTATGGACAATATACAAAGGTTGTGCAAAAAGAACAAGGAAAAGGAAATGAGAATCAAAGAGTTAGAAGAGGGGCTCCAACAAGTTAAGATAGATGAAAGGAGTATTCTCAATTTTAAAACCAGCGCGGAAAAAGTAAGGAATGATTTGGAAGGTGCCATCATTGATATGTATGCCAACCTGCATCTCTTCCAAAATGTGGCTACAACAATTACTAAACAAAACAACCTGATACAAATGCAGTTGGCACAATACAACACTATTTGGGAAGGTATAGCAGACATTGATACTTGGATAGCAGAGAATCTTGATGTGCCTTCGTAATTGTATAGACCCTCGGAATCAGTAAGGAAAATAGACCTATATGCATTAGATCATTTCCAACAGGTAGGGAAATGGGAGGACAAAGAAGTAACCAAGGAAATTGGGATTTTTTCAAGAAATCACAAAGTTTCCCAAGAATTAATAAGGAATGGTCGTCTCCCAAGGTTAGATGAACTTGGGAAGAATTTGGTCATGGAATAGTTAGTGAATTTGGTTCAGGAAAGTAAAAGTCGAAGGAGACAAATAGTTGAAGAATCAATCTTTGTCTCTACCGACCTCATTGATCAACATCTGTTACAGTCAGTGAAGCTCCATACCATGATAGAGGATTATATGAAAAGACTGGAGAAAGATATGAGTGCCCTGCATGATAACAATTCCATGATCGAAGCAATTTTGGAACAACTATCTTACAGGAGGATTGAGTCACTATATAACCAGTTGGAAGTCTGGACAATTTATCTCCGGAGCAAAATTTCATAGGAAAAAGACAAACAAATGTTTTTTCCTTTTGTCCTTTTCCTAACTACCTCAAGTTTCATCCTTTTTTTTCACTTGTCATGAGAGAAGGGAATGTGGACAATTTTATAACTGCATCTTCAAGAAGAAGGCGAAAATACAAATAGGAGTTAATACTATTTGTATAAAATCGACTAGAGACTCCCTTAACAAGGAATTTTTTTTTGGCTTTTCAATCATTGTATAGACCCAAGAATATTTTCAATAACTTATATTTTGTTAATGAATATTGAGAATCCCTCAGGGCCAACACATTATAGAAGGAATTATATGTAGAAATGGATTGAAGCTTTGAACTATTTCAAGTGAATATATTTGTTGTTTCTATGGACTGTAAGATTGCTTTGTTTTGTTGTAGACTAATTCTTATACAATCTTTGATATTCTGCAGTTATTGATATTCCTTTGAATATTCTAATGTATTGAGTTTTGTGAGTTATTTTAGTATATGTTGTTGTGATCTAGACTAATATGGTTACACACTTACGTATGCTATTTGCTTCCAATATTTCTCTTTTTATATATCTAACTAGATTAAAGTTGTTTAAAGTTTTGGTTGCATTATAACTCACCGGTTATGTTAGAATTGCTCCTAGATAGGATAGGTTAGCATAGATTAGTGATAGATTATTTTTCCTTACATACATGGTCTCCATCTACATCTCTACATTGCACCCACCCACTTCATTTTTACACTGGACCGTAATCGGTAAGAAAACCAAAAGTTAGCAATAAGTGAAAGTCGAGCCAAATTTTGAATGGGACTCATAATTCAAACAATGTGTAGTCTAATTGGGACTGTATATTGGGGAGTACCCCTTGCTTTTGTCGGGAGAAGTATAACCCCTCAACGAAATTGGTGCTATAAGGAGGGCCATATTTTATGGATTATACACATGAAATAAACAATAACCAAAATCAGTCTTCAACGAGTAATCCCAACTCACAACCTACCTTGTTTCCTCGAGTCGAGTCTGAACAAGAATTTATTTACAAAGACTCGAAGGCTAATTTTGGAAGTGCTTTCAGTAGTCTTCAAATTCATTATGAGACCTAGTTTCACATATTACCTCATGAATAACTTCACGACACCAGTAGAATTACTCGTTCTTATGTGAAATTGCTTGGAAAATTAACTACAGTGTCTGAACTCCCTAGGAGAAAAGAAACCTGTGTAGAACGTCCTAACATAGATCTTGACTTTTACGTCGACTATGTAGACAATCTTATTGAAACTACATTAAAATAGGTCCCAATACCCTTAAGCAAAGTTGCACGTGTACTTGTCGAACCTGAAGAAGAATTTGAAAGTGAACAACCGAAAATAACCATAGATCAAATAATGTGAGAAAACAAGATTCACAGAAAGGTTATACCGTGATGGAGAGCCCAAGGAGCTCTCAATCTGTTTGGAGAACTTCATGAAATTCCAAGGAATTTTGATAAATTATTATCGAAAATTGACCCAGACAAACCTAGATCACTAGAATATCATGTTAATAATTATTTTTAGCCATACATATTCTAGGTGTCGAACATGATGATGTAGTATGTAGGTTATTTCCTTACACCTTCTCGGGAAAAGCCTCTACTTGGTACTTCATGTTGAAATAATATAACTGCAAAGAGTATTCTTATTATTATTGATATATTATTTATAGGATTAATCCCCATTGTGGATTAATCATGTCAGTAATTGTATTAGGACCAAATCCCCTTTTGCGGATTGGT
>JZKD02S1660367.1:237052-260342 GCA_000966675.3 Picea glauca | reverse complement strand
ATAATAAATTTTAAGAGTCCATTTAAATTCTTAAACATATAGTATAAATTAAAATATTTGAAAAAGGTTGTGAAATTTGATTCTCTGTGAACCATTTTCGATCATTGGGTTGAACCAGATTTGATTCTAAGTGATCAAAATAATTAGAAACTGCGGTGAGCTGTGTAGCAATTTGATTCTAGGGTGATCAAAATACGTAGAAACTGCGGTGAGTTGTGTAGAGAAACATATTTGATTCTAGGGTGAACCATTTTCGATCCTGGGGTGAACCGTATTTGATTCTAGTGATTATGCTCTGTGATATTGAACTCTGTATTGAAACTTCTGCAGTGAGTATTGAACTCTGCGGATAGTGTTTAGGCCTCTGCCTCCTCTGCGTATATTGAAGCGGGACAATTACTGAGAAAATTATAATATTGTTGAAGGGATTGGTGACTGCTCCCGCAAGAACAGTGGCGATGTTGATCATCCCATCGATGCCCATTTCACCGTTTGGTGCCACCAGGGGAGGATTCTGCGGGCCGTACATGGGCTGGTCAAATGACAGAAGAAGCTTCGCATGAAATCCATATATCCCAGATTCGCCTAACAATAAATTTTCCTGAATCTTTATAACAGAGTTATAAGTTGCTTCAGCCCGCATGGCGAGATCTAAGCGGCCGAATCTGGCCGTTGGATATATACCGCATGGCGAGATCAGACACCGTCGAATCTAGCCGTTGGATGTATGCCGCGTTGTGAGATCTGATTGGTCTAATCTAGCCGTTGTATGTATGGCACGTGGCGAGATCAGCCGCCAAATCTGACCGCTGTATGTTGGCCACGTGGCGATATCTGAGATCAAATCTGGCCGTTGTATGTATGCCACGTGGCGAAATGAAATCTCTCCGATCTGGCTGTCGGATTTAGGCCACGTGGCAAGAGGAGAGCTGTCTGATTTAACCGTCGGATGTATGCCACCTGGCGAGATCAGAGCTGTCGAATATGGCCGTCGGATGTATGCCACCTGGCGAGATCAGATCTGTCGAATATGGCCGTTGGATGTATGCCACGTGGAAAAATCATAACCACCGGATCTGGCCGTCGGATGCTCGCCACGTGGCGAGATCAGAGCAACAGGATCTGACCGTCGGATGCGCAGCACGTGCTGTGATCATAGCCACCGGATGTATGCCACGTGGTTAAATAAGAGCCGCCAGATCTGGTTGACAGATGAAGGCCACGTGGCAAGATCACAGCCGTGAGTTTGATCCATTGGATGCATGCGACGTGGCAATACCACAGCGACCGTATCTGACCGTCGGCTGCACGGCACGTGGAGAGACCATTATCCTTGGATCTGGCCGTTCGATGGAATCCACGTGGCGAGTCCAGCGCCCTTCGATATGCCCACTCGATGTTTGGCAAGTGGCGAGTTCAGAGCCCTTCGATCTTACCCTTGGATGAACGCCACGTGGTGAGTCCAGAACCCTTGGATCGAGCCGTTAGATGCATGCCACATCGCGATTCTGTAGGCCTTGGATGCATGCCACGTGTCGGAAATCCGCTGGCCCGGCTAGCAGTCCGTACGACAAAAATGGTACGGATTACACCTCCTAACTCCACTTACGTGGCACAGATCCGACGGCCGGAAGGTCCGAGCCGCACGATCCGACCTTGCGATTTGTGTGAGTTGCCGGCATTGGGATTCAAGCTCCATACAGTATAAACTTTCCACGGGCATAAATCTCCATGTAGTATGACCACAGCCGAAGATGTCTTGGTTGTCCCGTTTTCAGATTCAGTTTTGGCCTGTTTCGTCCATCCTTTTTTGATGTCCATCCTTTTCTGATGGCCTTTTCTGGACAAAATCAACAGCAAAGCAGCATTGCGCAGCCCAGATTTTTCCGCCACGTTTGAACAAAACTGCGACGCATACCACGAAATATAAAGAGATAAGGTAGAGCATATACTTCTCCTACTTGAGAAAAAAAGGTAATTTCATGAGGGTCAAATGCTACAGCCTGTTTATACGAACTAGATTTCAATAAAGAGATAGCAAACCGTTAACGTTAAAATTAACGATGTTCAAGAAACTAAACCAATAGTTGGCTGATTGTGGTGTGATTGCATTGCAGCAGGCTCTAGCTTTGGTACTTCAGGCTTTCACATCTTCTGCAATGGTGTATCGGGGTCTCTGCCTTCTGCGACGGGGTTGTTGTTGTGGGGTATTTAACATTGTATTCGCTTTTATACAGTCAAAATAACTTAAAACTGGCAGCTAGCCATTTCTCCCAAAGGAGCTTGATATCCTCATACACACCTTGATCTCTTTCAAGAGGACAAAATATCTAAATATATGCAGTAATAGTATAAAGAGAAGATTACTATGTCGGTATCAATACCACCATAATGCCCAGGCTAATATCGGTTATCAATACCACGAAGAAGAAACTCAGGCTTGATAAAACCACGAGGTATATTATGTTGCAATTTTTTTTATAAACTTATTAACTTTTATTCATTTAATTTAACAGTACGTGACACTACCAGCTAGAAAACGAAGTGCCATGGATTCACGCCACGTGGCGAGTCAACAGCTGCCGGATCTAGCCGTTGGATGCATGCCAAGTGGCGAGTCAAGAACCACCGGATCTAGCCGTTGAATGGACATCGCGTGGCGCAACAAGAGCTGCCCGATCGAACCGTTGGATGCTTACCACGTGGCGAATCCAAAGCCTTTGGATCTAACCGTTGGATGCACGCCACGTGTCGCCAATCGAATGACAAAATTAATTGACCGTACGACTAAAATGGTACGAATAGCTTAACGTACGTGGCACAGATCCCACGACCTGAGGATCTGAGCCGCACGATCCGACCTGGTGCTTTCAGTGCGTGAAAGAATGTGGAACGATGCATCCACAGATCCCACGGCCTGAGGATCTGAGCCGCACGATCCGACCTGGTGCTTTCAGTGCGTGAAAGAATGTGGAACGATGCATCCTATACGGCGGTGGACATGAAGAAGACAGAGGAAACTATTCAGGAATTCCCCTCGGCGCTGGCCAAATCATTGAGGAATTCCCTCACCATTTAATGTGCCACTCCCACTCCAAACGACCAACTGGAGGTGGGAAACAATTATTTCCTTCTGCCTCAACAATTTTTATAGTCTGAGTTAACGCTTCCCAGAAGGATTATGAGTGGTTGGTCACGCCCAGAGGCAAGCGAAGGATTATGAGCGGTTGGTCACTCCCAGAGGCAAGCGCTGGAGAAGATGGGTAATTTCCACGAGCTGATCTTCAAGATTAAGGAATTAAGTTTTAAGAGATATTGACCAGTTGACCTGTTATGAAGATAATATTTAAACACGACGGTGGAGCCGGCATCCATTATCGCTCCTTTCTCCCTGCTCCTTTATCTACCAGCTGCTCTTTTGATTAGTTTCACCATTGTACATCGCCCGCATGTTAATTATTTGTTGTAAGGTGTGGAATTCATTCATAGTGCACTTTCCTTCGAAATGGCTTATCAATTTTCCAGGCTACGCCTCTGGTCTCCACTATGTACGGATCATGTAGATTACCTTTCCATCTTTAATTTACACTAATTTTTTTAATAAATGTGTTTTTGAAGTTAAGATTTAATATTAATAATTTATTATTAAAATAAGTTGATATTAAAATAAAAGAGTTAAAACAAATTATAACAACATTTATATAACACATATAATATAATATAAGGTTTTAGTTTAAATTGATATTTAATATTATCAAGTTAATATTCAAAATATTGAAATAAAAAAGAAAAAAAAGTTAAAACAAATTACCATATTATTTATATTATAAATTTATTTTAGAAAATTTAATATGGGCTAAGAAGGGAAGGACTATGCCTAGTTCTTTTTTTCTTCAAACACTAATGTAGAGAAGTCATGGATATACCTTAAGTAAATATGTGTAGTTTGTTTGTGGTAAGTACAAGTTAGTCAAGCCATTGTGGTTGAGAAAAGGCAATGCCACACATTAGAGATGACAAAAAGTAAAAATTTGGTAGAGACTCTTAGGTCCATGATAGTTGGTATCAAAACTCAAGTTGTCTAAGAAGGTGGTTTCATAACCTTGTTAGATGATCTTCACTATGTTCCATAAGGAATCAATAGGTTTGGAGGATGGTTTGACCATTTCAAGACAAATTTGAGTTCATGTTTCAAATAGGAGGTTTCTTGGGAGGTTTGGGCCCTCATTGAGGCAACATCTAGTAACACAAGTGTTAGAATGACCCCTCTTTCAATAGTTGTCCACAAGAGTGCTAGTAGTCGTTGGAGATTGGATGAAGGTAAAGGATGAAACTAGAAGTAGTTGTTGCAGGCTACTGAGGGTATGAGAGTAGCTTGTTCGAGTGTCCAACCAGGCCTTAGAGTGCATTTCAACCAAGTCAATATACATAGAGCAGTCAAAGGAGAAACACCTCAGAGTGTCTTGGGTTCAAGTGCAGTTTGGTCTAGGAGTTCCCTGACATACCTTTTGAAGATGACATTGCATGGCACCCATTGGCATGCCACTTCAAGTAAAGGTAAAACTCTTTTCTTTAAGAGGTCATGAATACTAAGATTTTATGGTAGATGGAAGGGAGAATTTCTTTTTGGGGGCATCTTTGTAGTCGATAGATGCTTTGGCTTGCAACCAAGGGAAAAATCTCAATCAACATTTTTTTGTGGATCTAATCATCAATAGAAGGAGAGTACAAGTAATGGTGGATTTTGGTTCCTCACACAACTTCTTGAGAAAAGAATTGGCAAGTGAACTCAAACATAGAATTGGATCATGCAATGCTTTAGTTAAGGGGACAATTCTAAGGCTAAGGTAGTAGCTATGGTTACATTTGCATTGGACAAATGGTTGGGCCATGCAAACTTTATAGTATCACAGACAAATTAATTTGAAGTCATTCTTGGACAATAATTCCTAAGGAGAATGTAGTTAGTTCTCATGTCATTTGTAGACAAGTTGGTGATACTTCATTGATGAAAGACTTGTGTTGCACACAACAACAAGGAATTCAAATGAAAAGGTGTGGACTATATCTTCATTTACGATGAAGAGGGAAACCAAGTAGTCAAAGTCTAAAATTTATGCAATAGTTATGAATAGGTGAATGACAATGGAGTCGAGACACCCATTCCACCAAAACTTACCAATGTGTTGGACAAGTTTATAGATAAAATGCATAATTCTTTGCCTAAAGTGCTCTCGCCTAGGCACACTGTAGGCCATCATATTGAGATCGAACCAAGGTTGCAACCTCTAGCTATACTCTAGAGCACCTTACTAACTTTTTAGACACAAGTTAGAAGAGTTGAGGTGATAATTAACTAAGATCATTGATGCTAGTTTCATCAAGCCTTCTAGGTCCCCATATGGTGAACTAATCCTCTTCAAAAAGAACAAGGACACACCAGAACAAAGTTGGTTAAGCCCAAGGTTTTCTGAGTTTTATAGAACCAAAACAAAGTTCTATGAAGCCTGGGTTTTTTGGGTGACTTCCTTAGGTTAGGCCTATTTTCCCCAAGATATTTTAGACATAGAAAACAAAAGACAAAAATGTTATTTATCAAGATCCATAATCCTAGGATTAGGGTGAGGGATGAAGAAAACCCAAAGTCTCGATTGTCTTTTGGTTGGCATGCTTGCAACGCATGTTTTCCAAACGACTTGTGGAACACTTGTTGGAATCTGACTTGTCGTCGTCCCCTTCCACTTGGATAGGGTGCTCGCGGGTTTCGATCTAGGAACCTTTATCCTCTGGTCGACTCTTTGAGCCTCCTAGGTGTCCTCGTTTATTTCCTGGAGAAAATTACATATTGTGCCTTACAGAAAATATCAAAATTTGTGTCTAAGATGTAGATGGCATGACATGTGGCTTGGTTCTCTAGCTGATATTGTGCGATGGCATGTGCCACTATATATTTTTTCATCCAATATACCTCGACCAACAGGAAGTACTTGGTCTCCTGAGTCCTTGTTTGTCCAGGGTCTAGCACATAGTTTTTTTCCTCTCGAAGAATGTCCTCATCCTTAGTACTCTTTCATTTATTCAAGACTGATTCCTGCAAATTCTCCATAAATATTTTTTCCACAAGTGAGCAAAGTATCTAGTACCAATTACGAGCCTCCCCTGCTGCTCTTGTTGCTCTGTTACTAGCTCTAGTGGTATTGTTTGTTGGTTGATTCCCTGACCATTAAATAGGAGAGAGTAAAACTGACCGTTAAGTAAGAATTAATGAGAATGGTCAAAGTGTCCATTGAGATTGCACAAGTTATTTTTTTATTATTATATAAGCTAGTCGTTGAGGAGGAATAATGATTAATAAAAATAATTAGTGAAAAAGTAATAAAAAAAATTATGACGATTTAGGGTTAGTTACCTAGGAAAGGGAAACGATGAAGATATAGTGTAATATAATAATTTGATGTAAAAAGTAATGGGGAACAATAAGGTGATGTGTTAAGAGTATTATTAAATCATCGGGAGAGAGAGGATAAACAAAAGGGTAAGGATGGAGAATGCAAAATGTAAAACCTTGTGGAGAGATGAAGAAGTGGGGAGATTATATTTGAGTATAAATGCAAGTTGTAAGGTCATGTGACCTAGGATGACGATGAAAGAGATATGATTAAATAGTAAGGATACATATCAAGAAAGATAAAATGATGATTTAGCGAAAGGACATGTGGGAGGTAAGTGATGAGGGACAAATAGTTAAAAATATAATTAAAAAAAATGGTAAAAATATGTAAAGGGAAAGATGTATAGTGAGCAAGAGGTAAATAATGAAGGTAGTCTAAAAATAATGTAATAACAAAATGTGATAAAATATGTATTATCATAATGTATTGTGATACATTATTATATACTGTTAGTGTAAAAAGAAGGGTTGAAAACAAGAAAACTGAAAGATAAAGACAAATATATCTGAAGTAATCAAAAGAGGGGGAAGAAGTGATGTAATAAGGGAGAAGGATAGGAGAAAAGTTAATGTGAAATAACCTAATAAGATAAAGCGGCGAATAAGAGACAAATAGGGAGCAAGAGAGGAGGGTAGAGCAGTTAGAAGAGAGAATAAAGGGAAGGGTAAGGTGAGAAAGGGCATGTTAATGGAAGAAGAAAGAGAAAAAGGGATAAAAGTAAGGAGGAGGAGAAAGAAGGATAGCAAGGCTAACTAGAGAAAAGTGGAAAGGTCCAGGAGGGGGAAGGAATGAGGTCAGGGGGAGAGCTAGGGAGAAGGATACCTAATTATCAAGATTGTGGATGGTGGGTTTCTAGGATTGGCTTAGTTTGTAGCCATCTAAACCAATCTTGGAAACCCACCATCCACTTGAATACCAACTAGATAGGGAAGATAGGAAGCTGGTGGGTTTTAAGCAATATGGTGGGAAAGTCAAATTTTGACTATGCTAAAAAATGTTACAACACATCTAACAATAATTAGCTACCTCTAATAATATCCATCAAAGGCTAGTGATCGCAAAAAATGATAATTCAATGGGATAGATAGCAATGTTCAACAATAATCATGACAAGTTAAAATACTACATGTCCTTTCTTGAGGTGTACAATGTACAAATCAAGACCTCAACTAGACTAGGTCACTCCAGTTCTGAGGAAAAATAGTTCTTTATAGATATGGTCTATGTGCTCACCCAAATATTCTCAACAAGTAGCCATAACTTTATCCTTTGAACTTCTTTCCTCAAACCACTACTTCACCACCCTCCATCAAAACCATCTATAGTTCCATGTTTTTAATAAGTTCATTTCAATCCAACAACATCCTAGATTCTTTTTCAACCCCTTGTCTTTTAACATTTGTCTTACCTTTTTCACATTCTCCCACCTTTCAATAGCAACATAAATGTTTGCAAGAAACACATAAATTCCAACTTTTTTAGGGTTTCGCTCAAGAAGATTTTTTAGCACATGTTTTTCCAACTCTATGTTGCAATGAACTATGTGTAAGACCCCTATTTCCCCCAACTTGTAATTAATCATGATTAATGATTGCCATGTGATGACACATAGACATTGTAGTTGTATTATTGTTTAATTGTAAATGGAAACAACTAACTATGGGGGTGAAGCCTTAAAGTACTAGCCATGATACCACTATAGGAATGATAGGAGATTCTATTAAGCTAAAGGACCCCAAGCCACCTTGTTGAAGTATTATGATCATTTCCGTTAGCCCTGATTTCAAGGAAAACCAGTTAATGAGGAAGGACTGGTGGTTGAGAAACCAACCACCCTCAATGATTGTAAGTATGGAGGGTTTTCTGAGGTGATAGAAAGCTATCAGTTAGAGGACAACATGAGAGATGGAGGGTTGTCTACCACGAGTCCCCATGATTGACCCACTGGTGTGTTCTGAAAGAAGAAAAGGGACAGGTCGAGAACCTTCCCAGGGACTTTACGTGTAGGCGATCCATGAATGTGTTGAAATATTGTAACTGCAAAGAATATTCTACTTATTATTATTATTTCGGTCATTTATTTATAGATCAAATCCCCTTTTTTGGATTGATCATGTCGGGCATGGTAATTGACCAAATCCCCTTTTGTGGATTGGTCAAACCCTAAAAGTATCATGCAAATTAAGAAGTCGGCCCCCAGGCCTAATTAAAGTGGTTTTAACCACTAAGAAGACAAGTCGGCCCTTCGCAATGAAGAGACACCTTTTCAACACCTACCAGTTTGTATAAATAAAGGAAGCCAACGCCTCATTATCTCACTCACTCAACTCACTCATTTAGTGCGCAAGTTTGAAGGAAGCTACAGTTGCCAGTTGTCGGGAGAAGGAAGAGAGAGAGACACATTGCTCAGTGTTGGATATTCTCTAGTGTTTGGTTTATTGTCTTGGCATTGTATTGGCTATCTATATTAAGGAATTTTTTGCTGGGTTTTCTTCCCCATGAGGGTTTCCCAAGATAATTGTTGTGTATCTTGTGATTGTGTTTCTCTCAGTGATCCTACCTATGCTATTGCTATCTAGTAAATTGAAAAGAAACTTAATAATATCTCAAACTTAACATGGTATCCGAGCTAAACTGAAGAGAGCATCTTTCACTGGATAAAGAAAAACATCATTGTTGTCGTACAAGAAAATTAGGGCTTTTGTTGGAGATGAATTTTTGCCTAAAAACCATATAGAAAAGTGCGCCCTAACCTAGTAGAAGCTTTTGGCATATTGAGCACACGTTTTCAGTGGATAGAACTCTCGAAAAGTGAAACACTAGTTTTCAATGGTACTAGAAAACCAGAAGTACCAGAAAACCAGGAAACCAGAACCAATACTAGAAGTACCAGTCCAGATTTCTGCAAGCTCAGTTTGAAGGGGTAAAATTTGGATTTTCATAAATCTGACTGCACCAGCTTACTCACCTCATCTCATTGCATCTAGCCCCTGGATCAGAATTTCAAAATTTGAAGTTTGAAAAATTAGGGTTTCCTCATAAAACCCTAAGTTGCAGTTGCAGTTTCATAATCATTTGCAATATCAATTGTAGTTGGAGTGTCAGTTGAGGTATCAACTGCAGTACCAGTTGCAGTCACCCTTGAAGTTTTAAAAGGGTTGGTAATTATTACTACTGCTACCAGATGGTGCCACTACCTACAAATGCTATCAAAGGTATGTAATCACATATGTTTAAATTGTTAAGCTTTAAAAGGTATTTGCAGGAGAAAGGATCTCTTGCCATAGATCCAGAAGGATCTCAAGATCCAACACATTCAGAGAAATAATTCAACCCAGGTTTGATTATTCTGATATGCATCTATTTGTTATGACATTATTTTGATCTAGGTTGCATGTTGAAGCTATGACCATAATACTAACCTTTGGTAAAAATTAAAGTCAAGGTATTAGATGGATTAAAGTTGAGACCATAGAATTTATTCTCTAACCCAACTTTCTGTCAAGATAGAATATTGTCTTAGTACAGAGGACAGGTTGAAGAAAGCACTTGTCATCTTGAGTAAAGGACTCTTGGAAGAAAAGAAACACACACTCATTCTTGAGGACATGACTCCAGGTTCCAAGTTTAATTAATTAAGTTGATAAGATTCAAAGTTGCACATGACAAGTTGATAACTACCCCATTACAATTAAACACTACAGTTGAGGTAGCAATATTTGAAAATCATTATGCTTGGTAGCATGTGAGAATATTGAGATAAATGCTTAATGCAATTATTTACCAGATACAACTAACAAATCCTCTAGGAGAAACCTATTGTGTTGATTCAAGGTTACCTTGGATGAATGTTTGATCACAACACTAGAAGAATGTTGATCTCATCTTGTATTTTATTTCTTACTTTTGATCCTTGTTTCAAACAGTTCACAAGTGAAAGCTCTAAAGGAGTTATTGTGATGATTATTCGTGCTATTATTTTATTTACTATTATGAAAAGAGTATTATTCTTTCTTGATGTTTGTTGACCTTGTTTCAGGTCACAGGCAATTACCCTGAGGAAGCTACAGTGAAGGTTGCAGAAGGCAACATATTAGATGAGACATGAAGCAGACTATGTACATAACCATATACATTCATGTACCAAAGAAGATGAAGAAGAAGCTATCTGTTGAGATCCAAAGTATCTCATACGGAGATTGATTTTAAGGAGAAGAAGGCTCCAAAGATGACCGAACATTAGAACAATAACTCACAGTAGACTTGTTCAAAGGATAATGAAGCCACCTTGACATGAAACATAATTCACTTGAAGTCTGAGTCAATTTTTCATATTTTGACTTGGTATTCAACACCAAGTATACCCCATAGGAGATGATGTAGTCCTTGTAGACTCAAAAGAAATCAAGAGTAATCCTAATCTCATAAAGGATTAGATGAAGAGACAACTTCTAGGATTGGGGAGACAGATGCAATGAGAAGACTAGATCGTAACTTCAGAGAATCCTAAGAGATATGAAATCTCCTGGAATATTCCCTTGTTTCAGTGACAGAGAAGGAAGCCAGTCAGAAAGACTAGGATATGGATTCTTCCACGAGACTAGAAGAGAATTCAGTATTGACTTCCATGATTGATCTATACAGATCAAGCATGTTGCAGATGTACAAAGCCTGATGTGTGTCCAGAGGATTCTCCTAGCAAGAGGGAGAAGACTATGACCAGACACTTACTCCAGTAATTGAAGAAACAGTTCCAGTATTTATGAAGACAACTAGAAAAACCATGATTCATATATAGTATGAGATGTAGGGGGAGAAATACCCATATTTAAAATTGAGTGGCATTTGGTGCATTACATTAGTTGGGTCATGGAGACATGACTGCAATAAAATATAGAGTTACCTCCATGAAAGAAGAAGAGCTACCTTCAGTATGAGTTATTGAGCCACTCCCAGTTTCAGATGAAGTTGTTTCCATGACGAAGTAGAGGAGTTACTCTCAGATTTCAACAGTCACAGTGAGAATGGAACAATCATTCTCAACCTTAGAAAAAATGTAGGTGCAGAATCCCACTTCTAGAAGAATAGTTGCAGAAAGAGGAGAGGACATACTCTCTGGCAGTGAGACAGATGATGCTTTGCAGAAAAAACATAGAGTTAACATATGATTGTGCATATTGAGTTGTAGCTGAGCAAGTATACCAGTGGTACAATATAATGTGAAAATTTGGTTTGAAGTTGAAGATAGAAAGACTCAGGTCTGCAGGTTGAAGAAGGATCTGTACAGGTTGAAGCAAGCTCCTAGAGCTTGATATGGCAGAATTGACAGTTTCCTGAAGAGCTTGGGCCTTACCAAGAGTAAAGCTGATTCTAACCTTTATCTCAAGGTTATGAATGATGAACTAGTGATGTTACTACTATATGTAGATGATGTATTCTTGAAAAGATGAAGGAAATCTCATCACCGATTGCAGAAGAAGCTCGCTACAGAGTTTGATGAAAGACCTAATGCTTTATCTCTTAGGTCTTGAAGTTTGGTAGAGCCCAAAGAAGATCTTCCTTAACCAAGGGAAGTATGCATTTGAAATAATAAAGAGGTTTGACATGTTGAAATGTAAATCCATGTACACACCCATGGAAACGAAGTTGAAGCTCTTGGTAGATACCATGTCAGAATTGGTTGATGCTACTCTAAAGTCTATACAGACAGATTATTGGTTCAGTGATGTATATGATGAATACCAAGCCAGATATATGTTTTGTCTTGAGTCAATATCTTGTAGATCCCAGACATGTTGACCTTGATGATTTAAAACATGTGATGAGATACCTTAAGGGTACGTTGGATTTTGGTCTCAGTTATAATGGAGATCATGACTTCAAATTTTATGGATATACTAATTCAGATTAAGTTGGAAGTGTTTCTGATATAAAGAGCACTTCAGGATGTTGTTTCAGTCTCGAGTCAACCATGAATTCATGACAGAGTAGGGAGAAATTCAGCATTTCTCTGAGCACGACAGAAGCGAAATACATTGTTTCATGTTCCGCCAGTTGTGAAGCTATATGGCTTTGGATGTTGTTAACAGATATATTAGATCTAAATATGGAAGCCACCATGATCCTATGTGATAACCAAAGTTGTATAGTGATGATGTGTTCCATGGTTAGTCAAAGCACATAGAGATCCGGTATCACTTCATTCAAGATATGATGCAGAGAGGAGCCATAAAACTCCAATATGTTGGCACAAATGAACAGGTTGCAGATGTGTTGACCAAGCCTCTGTCTCGTGTAAAGTTTGAGCACTTTCGAGACAAGCTTGGTATAATCCGACAAGACCTCCCTCGAAAGGGGGAGTAGTGCTAATGATACTATGGTATCCTGATCAGTATTGGTAGCTCCGTTAGGATTTTATATCATAGGGAATATTATGATTCTTGGGTAGATCCTTTGGGTTTGTCAGAGTACCACCTGGTAGCTCTGTTAGGATTTCATATCCTAGGGAATCTTTTTTATTACTGGGAAGGTCCTTTGGATCTGTCAGAGTAACACAAAAAAAATTGTGATTCCATCCTAGTGCTGAATATTTCCATCCTCATGTTGATGTTGTTGTGATGATAGCCTCGTGTTGTGATGCCAGCCTAGTGCTGAAGATTTCCAGCCTTGTGTTGATGTTGTTGTGATGCCAGCCTCGTGTTGTGATGCCAACCTAGTGCTGAATATTTCCAGCCTCGTGTTGATGTTGTTGTGATGTCATCCTTGTGTTGATGTTGTTGTGATGCCACCCTCATGCTATGATGCCATCCTAGTGATGAATATTTACAACCTCATGATGATGTTGTTGTGATGCTAGCCTCACGCTGAAGATTTACAGCTTTGTGTTGATGTTGATGAGATGTTAGCTTTGTGCTGAAGATTTCTAGCCTCGTGCTGATGTTGATGATATGCCAACTTCATGCTGAATATTTCCAACCTCGTGCTGATGTTGATGATATGCCAACTTCATGCTGAAGATTTCCAGCCTAGTGCTGATGTTGATGATGCTCCAGCCTTCATGATGTGATGTTGTTGTTGTTGATGATGCTCTAGCCTTTGTGTTGTGATATTCTTTTTTTTTATGTTGTATCAGCCTTGTGTTGTTATTGATGATGATGTATTAGTATTATACTAATCCATGTTGATGCAGATGATGATGATGCCACTTCAGCTTCTTGTTGAAGATGATGATGATGCTGCCACTTTAGCTTCTTGCTGAAGATGATGATGATGATGTTATTTCATCTTTCATGTTGAAGATGATGATGTTACTTTAGCACCGTGATAAAGACGATGATAATGCTAATTTAGCCTCATGCTGATGAGGATGATGATGCTACTCTAGCTCCATGCTGTGAACGATGATGATGAGAAATTTTTTTGATGATGTATAGATATGTCAGTCAGTGTTTCAAATGTTGTTGTTGTTGTTTACCCCTCTCTCTCTCTCTCTCCTAATGATGTTGTATTGAGTTCTGTCTATAGAATACCCTTCTTGTTAAGGGGGAGTGTTGAAATATTTTAACTGCAAAGAGTATTCTACTTATTATTATTATTATTTGAGTCATTTATTTATATATCAAATGCTTTTTTGTGGATTGATCATGTTGGGCATTGTAATTGACCAAATCCCCTTTTGCGGATTGGTCAAACCCTAATTGTATTATGAAAATTAAGAAGTCGGCCCCCAGGCCTAATTAAAGTGGTTATAACCACTAAGAAGACAAGTCGTCCCTGCCCATTGACGAGACACCTTTCCAACACCTGCCAGTTTGTATAAATAAAGGAAGCCAACACCTCATTATCTCACTCACTCAACTCACTCATTTAGTGCACAAGTTTGAAGGAAGCTGCAGTTTCCAGTTGCCGGAAGAAGGAAGAGAGAGAGGCACATTGCTCAGTGTTGGATATTCTCTAGTGTTTGGTTTATTGTCTTGGCATTGTATTGGCTATCTATATTAAGGAAGTTTTTGTTGGGTTTTCTTTCCCATGAGGGTTTCCCAGGATAAATGTTGTGTATCTTGTGATTGTGTTTCTCTCAGTGATCCTACCTATGTTATTGTTATCTAGTAAATTGAAAAGAAACCTAATAATATAAAAAAAAATAACATAATGGGAAAGGGAGAAGAGTCTAGTCTCGAGAGGGAGACATAGAATGGAGACCATGAATGGGTAGGAGACACAAGTATTAGAGGAAGGGTCTGGTAGCAGAACTCATCAGAGAGTCCAGGAACCCAACTTGAGCTATGAAGGTCGTGAGTGTGAATAATAAGTGTTGGTGTATTTGCTCTGTCGATGGCTCCTATCCAAATACTTATATCTTTCGTCATTGATTTATGCATATCCCATCTCAAAATCTTGAGATTATTAAGAATAAATTTTCTTATATCTTCCTTTACCATTCCCAAAATTTTATAAAAACTTACCTTAGAATCAATGCATTTCTTCGACAATTTAGTCAAATCTTGAAGATTTGTCCTAACATGTTTAATATTTGACTTTGAATGTAAGCACTTTTTCTAATTATTTTGATGCCAATGAACTACACCACCAATTGATAATCATATAGTGAATTGCATCTTTTTGTGTGTGAAAAGAAAGAAAGACCATATTCAAAATTTCATTTTATGTGTGAAAATAAAGAAAAGGCATATTCATTTTTTATGAGAGCCACATTTCGTGGAGGAAAATTTGACAATGAACTCACGTATTATTGATTCTCTTGATTGGTGATTTTCTCTACTGTTATTTCATAATTCATCATCACTAAGAGTGGGATCTACTTTACTTGCTAAGATCGAAATTGATTCTCTCACATGACCACCTTCAATGAGAACTTTGACTTGATTTATGAAGTGGTGCGTGGCCATTACCAAGGTTAATTTCATTAAGCTTTAAGTCTCATCAGACTACCTTTATGGAGAATCCTAATTCATATTGTCATAAAATTCAGTGTAATGCACCTTTTACTATTACATGAACTATCATTGCACCATTAGTTTTAGATATTGTAATTTCTTACATTATTCTCTTAAAAATGGATACACAAAATCTAAACTTTGTTGTTCCATATAACAATTTAATCGTGTAAACAGTTTAATAAAATATATCCATCTATATATATATCTAACATATGACTTATGATTTATTAGCTTATGAAATCTTTGTTTAGTAATGTCAGACAACCTTTAACCTTTCAAGCTTTCTTTTTACATGAATTACCATGACACGCCACCTAACTGAGAGTTGACAGTGACACCACCTAACTAGAGCTGACAATGACAACACCTAACTTGTGGGAAACAACTTCAACATGTGGAAAAGGGGTGGTACGTCGAGTTACTGCTACCCCAGTGATAAATCCTGGTATGCAGATGGCTACTCCAATGATAAATCTTGGTACGCCAAGTTATTGCTACCCTAGTGATAAAGCCTAGTATGCAGATGGATACTCTAGTGATAAAGCCTGGTATGCAGATGGATACTCTAGTGATAAAGCCTAGTACGTCGAGTTACTACTACCCCAGTGATAAATCCTAGTACACATATTGATCCTCTAGTGAAAAGGTATGGTACACAAAGTTACTAACTATGGCACTAGTCAACATGACCTCACACAAGGTCAGTAGATGCCATGCCTTCAGGGTTGGTTAGTTCCTCAAATTTTTAGCTAGTGGGCCAACCTGTGTGGTTGGAGGTGTTTCCTATCCTTGGGATAGATGGGTAGTGTGTGTGCACTACATCACCTAATCCTCGTGATTAAATGTATGTTCATTGTAGAGTAGTTGCATGGTGTGTCAACTAGAGGTTACTAGTTCATTGTGGAACTAGATGTTAGATTTTATGTGAACTGGCGAGTGAAAGCTTCATGATGACATAAATCCCAGATGGATGATGAGACCCTGTATGTTGATGTGGTTACAAAACTTCTTCAATATAGATTCATGGAAATTCAGCAAGTCAATGGTCAAGTGTATAGAAGAGCAGAAGCAGTCGTGATGATCATGCTAGAAGAATGTCTTCCTTGCTAAGAGGGAGTGTTGAAGTTTGAGTAGCTTCAGAAGATATTATTATTATATTCATATTGTATTTGACCAATAAAAACCCCTAAATATTAATGTTATATTATATTTTTTAAGTCAACCCTATTGTGCCTTTGTAAAAGTCGACCCTATTGTGCCTTGACAAGTCAATTGTAAATTAGAAGGGTAAAGTGGACAGGTCATCCCTGACCTAATTCACGGAAGTCCAACTAGTATTTATAAGAGGCCCAGTGCCTCATTTGTAAACACACACAACTATCTCTCTCACACA
The DNA here is from genome assembly GCA_000966675.3 of Picea glauca. Classification (NCBI taxonomy): domain Eukaryota; kingdom Viridiplantae; phylum Streptophyta; class Pinopsida; order Pinales; family Pinaceae; genus Picea; species Picea glauca. Next base: position 243,537 of record JZKD02S1660367.1, on the reverse strand, counting down.
GTGCACAAGTCTTAGAGAGTGAAGCAGCTACAAAGGAGGAGTGACGCAACTACAAAGGAGGGGTGTCTCAGTAAACGGTTTTGGTTATTTGGTGAAGGACTATCTTGGTCGTGGTGCGCTACATTGTTCCAGTTAGGGTTTTTGATGGATATTTTGTTTTGGTGAGATCTCTCTTGAGAGAGACATTGTACTTGTTGAAGAATCTATATTGAAGAAGGTTTGCAGGGTTTTCTCCCCCATGAGGGTTTCCTAGGATAAATCTTGTGTATATTGTGGATGTCTTTCTTTCAGTGATCCTTATGCATGCAATTATTATTTTAATAGACTAAATTTAAAGAATAATATACACACTTAACTTATTAAGAATAATTTTAACACTTTGAACATCCAAAACCCTATCCTTTAGGGTTGTTCCATAAGGATGCTAAACTTCTTGTAGATTAGAAGTGCAAATTTAAATTTTTCATTTGTAAAAATATATGTCGATGAAACTAAGTGTGATGTTGTCCCTTTGTATTCTTATGAGATTGTGTTTAAGAGTCCTTTTTTTTGTTAATGATTGTAGCTATGTAAGACATTCTCCATCTTACAAACCTGTGAGGTGTGGATCATTGTAGCGATGTGAAGTCTTTCTCTCAGCTTACAAACCTGAGAGAAAGCCCCTAAGAAGGGCATGTGGTTCCTGCCTGAGACAGAGCTAGGAACATAGAGATGACCTCCTCAATTCAGAGAGTTGAGAATAACTCCAAATGATTATCCAGTGGAAAATCGATCTGTTGAGTTAGGATGTGCCTGTGGTTGAGCACAAGCTGAACGTGTGAAATCCCAAAATGTTGGGTGCATCATCATGAGGCAGAGATGAAGATGATGTATTAGCCTCCTCTAAACAACAGATTTGACGAGAAGACTCCAGATGATTCTCCTGTCGGTGCCAGTGGGAAAGCAGATCTGTAGAGTGGACGTGCTTGTGCATGAGCATAGGTGAATGTGTGAAGATCTGGTTCTTCTATGTAATGTAGTGAATCGGAGCTATGGAATCCCTATGGATGTGCCCCTAGTGGATGAGAACCAGTGGGTGTATCATATCCTTTTCTATATATATTTTTCAAGAGTCAGACGTACTTTTAATCCTAATTGTTATGTAAAGGGTACAGGTCGGCCCCACCTTAATGTGTTTAATATTAAATGTAAAAAGATAATTAATATCAATATTAATTATTATAATAATAAATAACAATATGACTTAGAGAGGTCGGCCCTGTTGAGCCAATAGACACTTCAGTTGATAGGACAAGTCTAATATAAGTAAAGGAAAAATTCCCCATTGTGGAGATAGATCATTCAAGCAAGTTTGGAAATTTCAGCAAGTACACTTCTTTGGAAAAAGGTGTGCACCTCTCTTGGGCGCTAGAGTTCTAGGGTTTAAGCACCCTCTTGTGTGTTAGGTATTTCTTGGTGGAAAAGGTGTTTCTCTTGAATATTATAGAAAAGGATTTGGCGGGGTTTTCTTCCCTTGTTGAGAAGGGTTTCCCAGGATACATTTTGTGTTCTTGTGCATGGTGCTTCTTCTTGTGATCTTGGTTACTGCAACAATTATGGTTATGGTTAACTGTTAAAATGGAATGAACTTCATGCTTAACCTAATTCTTATGAAAAAACAACATGGTATCATAGCATAGGTCTTGAAAGAACCCATTGCACAAGCATCTACCAAGTCTCATCCTTTACCAATCATTCTTACTCTCCTGCAGAACCGTACGACCCTCTTAGGGTTTCAAGAAAAATTGTACGACCCTTCCTCTTTGGGTGTTTCAACTCCTTATAAATTGGAGGCTGAGGCTATTCCTGGCATTGAAGAGTATGAACTCTTCCAGCGCATCTCCAGAAGCTCCCAAAACCAAATTCCAAGAAATTTTGATTTTTGGACCTAGGGTTTCTAGGGTGTCGAAATTTACCATAGAATATTATTACATAATTTGAAGAAAGAAATCAAATGAAGAACATAAATTTCGTAGAATATAGGCTTGATGGAGAAAGCAACTTCAGCCCCTGGAAATCAAAGCTTCTAGTCACTCTTGAAGAAGATGATCTCTTGGATGTGACAACTAAAGTTCTACCAGACACTGCTACAATTTTAGAAAAGAAGATAAGAAAGGAAGATGATGTTAGAGCAAGGAAAATAATCATATACTCATTAAGATATCACCTCTTGCCTCGTATTGCCAATCTAAAGACAACCTATGATATGTATGAAGTCTTAAAAGGGATGTTTGAAAGTGACAACACTCTCAGAGCTCTTACCTTAAAGAGCCAACTTCAAATTACCAAGATGACAAAGGGTGACTCAGTTGCACTCTTCTTTATGAAGATATCAAAGATAAAAGAACAGTTAGAGACCATTGGGGAAATCATGTCTGAATGAGAAATTGTCTTAACCAATCTCCAAAATCTTCCAAAACCATGGGAGCCTTTCATTCAAAGTATCAGTGGAAGAGAATATCTACCAACCTTTGATCGAATATGGACAGATTGCACTCAAGAAGAACTTAGACTGAGAAACAGAGGAGTGGAAGATTCTTCAGAAGAAAATCATGCCCTTTCACTTCATACAAAGAAGGGAGGAAGATTCAAAAGAAACTTCAGGCAAACATTTAAAGGTGAAAAGCCTCCATTCAATCCAAGTCATCAAAGAAGAGATGCTTCAAAAATTTAGTGCTTCAGATGTGACAAGTATGGACACATTGCAAGAAATTGTCCAACTAGGAAGAAGGGAAGACAATATGCTTCTACTGCTAACATTGATCCAGATCCACCTCAAGTAAGTGAAGAAAGGAGAGACGAGAATTACTTCCTCTAAAAGGGACATGGCTACAATCTAGGTAAATCATTTGATTTATAATTTTATAGTTGATTTCATTCTTTAAAATAAATGAAGGATATTGTTCCTAGTACAAGGGCTCTCAAAATACTTTGACCATTATCCCTGGTACGGGAGTCCAAACCATACTTAAAACTGTTCATTATACAAAACAAGCAGATACATTATCCTTGAAAAAGAGACAATATTCTTCCCCTTCAACAATTCAAAGGGAGACAGTCATTACTCCGGCTTATCTAGTTTCTCCAGTTAATATGTTCAGAGATATTGCAGTAGGGCATAAAAAATTCCTACCTAGACACACCCTTCAAGAGGCAGAGAAACATACAAGCCTCTCAAGGAACATTCTGATAAATAAAAAGAGATTTTCGAGCTATCCTTTAGTCATGATCCACTTTATTGATGTTGAGACACCTTGTCTTAGAGAAAGAAACAAGAGAACCGGTATAGCAAGGTGCCATAAGAGAAGATTACCAGTATATCTTAAAAGAATGATACATAAGATATTATTCAAGAACCAAAAATGGAAGTTTGTGGTAACTTCTAGGTGGATCTATATGATCAAGCATGCAGTCAAGAAATACAAAACACGATCTATAGCCAGAGGTTTCTCACAAACAAAGGGAGTTTTCCATGATGAGACACTTGATCCAATGAACCTGATACACTTACATCCATACCTCCATCTAGAGTTGGAAACTATATCTGACAGATAGATTCTTGATAAGTTTGGATTTCAGCAAGAGTGTTGCTGATCCAGACCTATATCATTACTGTATTTGTGAGAAGACCCTGATCCTGATGACTTATTCAGAGAGCGTTGTTGTTACAAGTAATCCTTGACTTCTGAATTTGAGATGAAGAATCTGAGTATGATGCACTACTACTTGGGACAAGAAGTATGACAGATAACCTATAAGATTTTCCCGAGTCAAGGAAAATATACAGTGAAAATATTAAAGAAGTTCGGTATGACAGAATGAAAAATCCACCGTGTTGGATTTAAAGAAGAAGATTGATGATGATTCAGACGAGACTAATCCACGGCTGATTGGATCACTAATGTATCTGGTCAAAACCAAACTTGATTCATATCATGCAGTGAAATGTGCCTAGTCATTTCATGAGTAAACCAAGGCAAACTCACTAGACAAACAACAAAACATGTTTTGAGATATATACAAGACACTGTTGGATATGGCCTGAGATACTCCTGCAGTATAATCTTGGGTTTACAGGACATGAAGATTCATACTAAGAAAAAGGTACAGTGGACCAAAAGAGCACATCTGATTGATGTTCTACCATGAATATTTCCATGGTTTCCTAAGTACAACAAGAGACAAAACTCTGTGGTCTTGAGTACCATAGAGACAAATCATATAACAATGAATGAGCAAAGCAATGTGGATTCACAAAATTCTAATAGATTTACTTGACTATGAGATGGACCCGATGATAATAATCAAGAGCCATGTATAAATCTCCTTAAAGGACCCAGTGTTTCCTATTATAATTAAACATGATGAGATATCCTTATGTCAGAGACATGATGCAGAAGAAAAATCCTATACTTGCATAACCTTCCTACACCTGAGCAGACTACAAACATTTACAACAAACAAACTTGGTGAAGAACGCCTTCCGAGTTGAGAGGGAGTATTGATGACTCCAACCAAAATCAAAACTCAGAGTACATCTATATGAGACTTGGCATGATGAAGAATGCCTCCCTAGCTGAGAGGGAGTGTTAATGATTGTAGCTATGTGAGACATTCTCCAACTTACAAACCTGTGAGGTGTGGATCATTGCAGCAATGTGAAGTATTTCTCTCAGCTTAAAAAACTGAAAGAAACCCCTAAGAAGGGTACATGGTTCCTGCCTTAGATAGAGCTAGGAACGTAGAGATGACCTCCTCGATTTAGAGAGTTGAGAATAACTCCATATGATTATCCAATGGAAAAGTGATCTATTGAGTTAGGACATGCCTGTGGTTGAGCACAAAGTGAACGTGTGAATTCCCAAAGTGTTGGGTGCATCATAATGAGACAGAGATGAAGATGATGTATTAGCCTCCTTTGAACAATAGAGTTGAGGAGAAGACTCCATATGATTCTCCTGTCGGTGGAAGTGGGAAAGCATATCTGTAGAGTGTTCATGCATGTGGACGAGCACAAGTGAACGTGTGAAGATATGGTTCTTCTGTGTAATGCAGTGAATCAGAGCTATGACATCCTTATGGATGTGCCCCTAGTGGATGAGCACTAGTGGGTTTATCAGATCCTTTGCTATATATATTTTTCAAGAGTCAGACCTACCCGTAACCCTAATTGTTATGTAAAGGGTACAGGTCGACCCCACCTTAATGTGTTTAATATTAAATGTAAAAAGATAATTAATATTAATATTAATTATTATAATAATAAATAATAATATGACTTAGAGAGGTCGACACTATTGAGCCAATAGAAAATTCAGTTGATAGGACAAGTCTAATATAAGTAAAGGAAAAATCCCCCATTGTGGAGATAGATCATTCAAGGAAGTTTGGAAATTTCAACAAGTACACTTCTTTGGAAAAAGGTGTGCACCTCTCTTGGGCGCTAGAGTTATAGGGTTTAAGCACCCTCTTGTGTGCTAGGTCTTTCTTGGTGGAAAATTTCTTTCTCTTGAATATTATAGAAAAGGATTTGGTTGGGTTTTCTTCCCTTGTTGAGAAGGGTTTCCAAGGATACATTTTATGTTATTGTGCATGGTGCTTCTTCTTGTGATCTTGGTTGCTGCAACATTTATGGTTATGGTTAAATTTTAAAATGGAATGAACTTCATGCTTAACCTAATTCTTATGAAAAATAAACATGATATCAGAGCATAGGTCTTGAAAGAACCCATTGCACAAGTGTTAAGAACCAAATATCAATATAGCATAGAAAAACCTCAGAAAAAGTACTCAACCCCTTGAAAAAGAGATAATTTTAGATAATAAGCCTCTTCGAGGGGGCAACCTCCTTTTACCCCACTTAAATGTTCAAGTACAAGATGATTCCAAACGAAAATGTCTCCTTGGTATATATAGGAGACTAGGAGGTATAATTACAATTAATGGAATAAAGCCGACATAAATAAAATAACATTACTCATCTAATATGCCCCAATTAAGGGGTAATGAGCCAATATTAGGGCTTAACATGCCCCTCCCATTGAGACAAGTGTTGTCTGCAACGCTTGATTAACTTTGGATGCTTCTGTATAAAATACTCATCTTCCCAAGTGGAATCTTCAACCGATAGTTTCCTCCATTTAATGAGATACTCTGAAATGGATCTATTCCTCAGCTGACGAATTCTTGTGTCAATGATGGCTTAAGGATCTAATATGATTTTTCCTTCCTCGTCAAGTTTTGGCAATATAGTTTGAACTAGGATCTTTTCGCCTATAACCTTCTTTAAGAATGAAACATGGAAAACTAGGTGTACTCATGAAGATGCCGACAACTCCAATTTGTATGCCATAGTACCAATATTTTGCAACACCTTATAAGGGCCATAGTACTTTGGTGATAATGTATTATCCTTCTTGGCTTTCTTGAGGGACATCTGTTTGTAT
>JZKD02S1660367.1:213078-231986 GCA_000966675.3 Picea glauca | reverse complement strand
GAGACTAGGAGGTATAATTACAACTAATGGAATAAAGCCGACATAAATAAAATAACATTACTAATCTAATATGCCCCAATTAAGGGGTAATGAGCCAATATTAGGGCTTAACAACAAGCATATACCAAGTCTCATCCTTTACCAACCATTCTTACTCTCCTGCAGAACCATACAACCCTCCTAGGTTTTCCAGAAAATCTGTAGGACCCTTCCTCTTTGGGTGTTTCAGTTCCTTAGAACTTGGACTCTGGGGATATTCCTGGCATAGAAGAGTTCGAACTCTTCCAACACATCTCCAGAAGCTCTCAAAACCAGATTTCAAGAAATTTAGATTTTTGGACCTAGGGTTTCTAGGGTGCCGAAATTTCCTGCATAATATTATTCCATAATTTGAAGAAACAAATCAAATGAGGAATATAACTTTGGTAGAAGACAGGCTTGATGGAGCAAGAAAATTTAGCCCCTGGAAATCAAAGCTTCTAGTCACTGTTGAAGAATATGATCTCTTGGATGTGACAACTAAAGTTCTACCAGACACTGCTATAGATTTAGAAAAGAATATAAGAAAGGAAGATGATGTCAGAGCAAGGAAAATAATCATCTACTCAGTAAGTGATCACCTCTTGCCTCATATTTCCAATCTGAAGACAACCTATGATATGTATGAAGTCTTAAAAGGGATGTTTGAAAGTGACAACACTCTCAGAGATCTTACCTTAAAGAGCCAACTTCAAAGTACCAATATGACAAAGGGTGACTCAGTTGCACTCTTCTTTATGAAGATATCAAATACTAAAGAACAATTAGAGACCATTGGGGAAATCATGTCTAAATGCAAAATTTTCTTAACCACTCTCCAAAATCTTCCAAAATCATGGGAGCCTTTCATTCAAAGTATCAGTGTAAGAGAAGCTCTACCAACCTTTGATCGACTATGGACAGATTGCACTCAAGAGGAACTTAGACTCAAAAATAGAGGAGTGGAAGATTCTTCAAAAGAAAATCATGCCCTTGCACTTCATACAAAGAAGGGAGGAATATTAAAAAGAAAATCCAGGCAAACATTTAAAGGTGAAAAGCCTCCATTCAATCCAAATCATCAAAGAAGAGATGCTTCAGAAGTTCACTACTTCAGATGTGACAAGTTTGGACACATTGCAAGAAATTGTCCAACCAGGAAGAAGGGAAGACAATATGCTTCTATTGTTGACATTGATCCAGATCCACCTCAATTAAGTGAAGAAAAGAGAGACAAGAAGTACTTCCTCTAAAAGGGACATGGCTACAATCTAAGTAAATCATTTGATTTATAATTTTACAGTTGACTGCATTATTTAAAATAAATGAAGGATATTATTCTCAGTACAAGGGATCTCAAAGACTTGGACCATTATCCCCGATACGGAAGTCCAAAACATACTTAAAACTGTTCATTTTACAAAACAAGCAGAGACATTGTCCTTGAAGAAGAGATAGTTTTCTTCCCCTTCAACAATTCAGAGGGAGACAGTCATTACTCGAGGTTATCCAGTTTCTCCAGTCAATATGTTCAGATATATTGCAGTAGGGCATAAAATGCCTACCTAGACACACCCTGCAAGAGGTAGATAAACATACAAGCCTCTCAAGGAACATTCCGAGAAAGCAAAAGATATTTTCGAGCTATCCTTCAGTCATGAGACACTTCATTGATGTTGAGACACCTTGTCTTAGAGCAAGTAACAAGAGAACCGATATAGCAAGGTGCCATAACAAAATATTAACAGTATATCTTAAAAGAATGATACATAAGATATTATTTAGGAACCAGAAAGGGAAGTCTGTGGTAACTTCCAGGTGGATCTATATGATCAAGCATGCAGTCAAGAAATACATAACGAGATCTATAGCCAGAGGTTTCTCACAAACAGAGGGAGTTGTCCATGATGAGACACTTGATCCAGTGAACCCGATACACTTACATCCGTACCTCCATCCATGAGTTGGAAACTATATCTGACAGATAGATTCTTGATAAGTTTGGATTTCAACAAGAGTGTTGTTGATCCAAACCTATATCATTATTGTATTGGTGACAAGAGCTTGATCCCGATGACTTATTTAGAAAGAGTTATTGTTACAAGTAATCCTTGACTTCTGAATTCGAGATGAAGAATATGAGTATGATGCACTACTACTTGGGACAATAAGTATGATAGATGACCTATAATATTTTCTTGCGTCAAGGAAAATATACAGTGAAAATATTAAAGAAGTTCGGTAGGAAAGAATGCAAAATCCACCTTGTTGGATTTAAATAAGAAGATTGATGATGATTCAGACGAGACTAATCCACAGCTGACTGGATCACTAATGTATTTGGTCAACACCAAACTTGATTCATACCATGCAGTGAAATGTGCATAGTTATTTCATGAGTCAACTGAGACAGACTCACTAGACAAACAACGAAACATGTTTTGAGATATATACGAGACACAGTTGGATATGGCCTGAGATATGCCTCTAGTATAATCTTGGGTTTACAGGACATGAAGATTTAGACTGAGAAAAAGGTACAGTGGACCGAAAGAGCACATCCGATTGATGTTCTACAATGAAGATTGCCATGGTTTCCTAAGTACAACAAGAAACAAAACTCTGAGGTCTTGAGTACCACAGAGACATAGCATATAGCAATGAATGAGCAAAGAAATGTGTCTTCACAAACTTCTAACAGATTTACTTGAATATAAGATGGATCCTATGATAATAATCAAGAGCCGTGTATAAAGATCCTTAAAGGAACTAGTGTTTCCTTTTAGATTGAAACATGATGAGATATCCTTATGTCAGAGACATGATGCAGAAGAAAAATCCTATACTTGTAGAACCTTCCTACACCTGAGAAAACTGCAGAAATTTACTCCAAACAAAATTGGTGAAGAACGTATTTCGAGTTGAGAGGGAGTATTGATGACTCTAGCCAAATCAAAATTCAGAGTACATTTGTATGAGACTTGGCATGATGAATAATGCCTCCCTAGCTGAGAGGGAGTGTTAATGATTGCAACTATGTGAGACATTCTCCATCTTACAAACCTATGAGGTGTGGATCATTGCAACACGTAGAGATGACCTCCTCCATTCAAAGAGTTGAGAAGAACTCCAGATGATTATCCAGTGGAAAAGAGATCTGTTGAGTTAGGACATGCCTGTGGCTGAGCACAAGGTGAACGTGTGAAATCCCAAAGTGTTGGGTGCATCATCATGAAACATACATGAAGATGATGTATTATCCTCCTCTGAACAATATATTTGATGAGAAGACCCCAGATGATTCTCCTATCGGTGGAAGTGGGAAAGCAGATCTGTAGAGTGGACATGCCTGTGGACGAGCACAAGTGAATGTGTGAAGATCTGGTTCTTTTGTGTAATGCAATGAATCAAAGCTATGACATCCCTATGGATGTGCCCCTAGTGTATGAGCACTAGTGGGTGTATCAAAGCCTTTGCTATATATATTGTTCAAGAGTCAGACCTACTTGTAACCCTAATTGTTATGTAAAGGGTACAGGTCGGCCCCATCTTAATGTGTTTAATATTAAATGTAAAAAGATAATTAATATTAATATTAATTATTATAATAATAAATAATAATATGACTTAGAGAGGTCGGCCATGTTGAGCCAATAGAAAATTCAGTTGATAGGACAAGTCTAATATAAGTAAAGGAAAAATTCCCCATTGTGGAGATAAATCATTCAAGCAAGTTTGGAAATTTCAGCAAGTACACTTCTTTGGCAAAAGGTGTGAACCTCTCTTGAGCGCTAGATTTCTAGGGTTTAAGCACCCTCTTGTGTGCTAGGTATTTCTTGGTGGCAAAGGTCTTTCTCTTGAATATTATAGCAAAGGATTTGACTGGGTTATCTTCCCTTGTTGAGAAGGGTTTCCCAGAATACATTTTGTGTTCTTGTGCATGGTGCTTCTTCTTGTGATCTTGGTTGCTGCAACATTTATGGTTATGGTTATGGTTAAATTTTAAAATGGAATGAACTTCATGCTTAACCTAATTCTTATGAAAATAAACTTGGTATCAGAGCACAGGTCTTGAAAGAACCCATTGCACAAGCATCTACCAAGTCTCATCCTTTACCAGTCATTCTTACTCTCCTGTAGAACCGTACGACCCTCTTAGGGTTTCCAGAAAATCTGTACAACCCTTCCTCTTTGGGTGTTTCAGCTCCTTAGAACTTGGAAGTTGGGGCTATTCCTGGCATAGAAGAGTACGACATATTTCAGTGCATCTCCAGAAGCTCTCAGAAACAAATTCCGAGAAATTTTGATTTTTGGACCTAGTGTTTCTAGGGTGCCGAAATTTCCTGCAAAATATTATTCCAGAATTTGAAGAAACAAATCAAATGAAGAACATAAATTTGGTAGAAGATAGAATTGATGGATCAAGCAACTTCAGCCCCTAGAAATCAAAGCTTCTAGTCACTCTTGAAGAAGATGATCTCTTGGATGTGACAACTAAAGTTCTACCAGACACTGCTACAGATTTAGAAAAGAAGATAATAAAGGAAGATGATGTCAGATAAAGGAAAATAATCATCTACTCAGTAATAGATCACCTCTTTCCTCGTATTGCAAATCTGAAGACAACCTATGATATTTATGAAGTCTTAAAAGGGATGTTTGAAAGTGACAACACTCTCAAAGATCTTACCTTAAAGAGCCAACTTCAAAGTACCACGATGACAAAGGGTGACTCAATTGAACTCTTCTTTATGAAGATATCAAATATTAAAGAACAATTAGAGACAATTGGGGAAATCATGTCTGAATGATAAATTGTCTTAACCACTCTCCAGAATCTTCCAAAATCATGGGATCCTTTCATTCAAAGTATCAGTGGAAGATAAGCTTTACCAACCTTTGATCGATTATGTACAGATTGCACTCAAGAAGAACTTAGAGTCAGAAACAAAGGAGTGGAAGATTCTTCAGAAGAAAATCATTCCCTTGCACTTTATACAAATAAGGGAGGAAGATTCAAAAGAAACTTCAGGAAAACATTTAAAGGTGAAAAGCCTCCATTCAATCTAAGTCATCAAAGAAGAGATGCTTCAGAAATTCAGTGCTTCAGATGTGACAAGTATGGACACATTGCAAGAAATTTTCCAACCAGGAAGAAGGGAAGACAATATGATTCCACTACCGACATTGATCCAGATGCACCTCAAGTAAGTGAAGAAAAGAGAAACGAGAAGTACTTCCTCTAAAAGGGACAAGGCTACAATCTAGGTAAATCGTTTGATTTATAATTTTATAGTTGATTACATTCTTTAAAATAAATGAAGGATATTATTCCCAGTACATGGGCTCTCAAAAGACTTGGACCATTATCCCTGGTACGTGAGTCCAAACCATACTTAAAACTGTTCATTATACAAAACAAGAAGATACATTGTCCTTGAAGAAGAGACAATTTTCTTTTGCTTTAGCAATTCAGAGGGAGACATTCATTACTCCAGGTTATCCATATTCTCCAGTTAATATGTTTAGAGATATTGCAGTAGGGCATAAAATGCCTACCTAGACACACCCTGCAAGAGGAAAAGAAACATACAAGCCTCTCAAGGAACATTCCGAGAAAGAAAAATATATTTTTGAGCCATCCTTCAGTCATGAGCCACTTCATTCATGCTGAGTCACCTTGTCTTAGAGAAAGAAACAAGAGAACTGGTATAGAAAGGTGCCATAACAAAATATTACCAGTATATCTTAAAAGAATGATACATAAGATATTATTCAAGAACCAGAAAGGGAAGTCTGTGGTAACTTCCAGGTGGATCTATATGATCAAGCATGTAATCAAGAAATACAAAATGAGATCTATAGCCAGAGGTTTATCACAAATAGAGGGGGTTGTCCATGATGATACACTTGATCCAGTGAACCCAATAAACTTACATATGTACCTCCATCCATGGGTTGGAAACTATATTTGACAGATAGATTCTTGATAAGTTAGGATTTCAGCAAGAGTGTTGTTGATCCAAACATATATCATTACTGTATTAGTGACAAGATCCTGATCCTGATGACTTATTCAGAAAGCGTTGTTGTTACAAGTAATCCTTGACTTATGAATTCGAGATGAATAATCTAAGTATGATGCACTACTACTTGGGACAAGAAGTATGATAGATGACCTATAATATTTTCCTAAGTCAAGGAAAATACACAGTGAAAATAGTAAAGAGTTTCGGTATGACAAAATGCAAAATCCACCATGTTGTATTTAAAGAAGAAGATTGATGATGATTCAGACGAGACTAATCCATAGCTGATTGGATCACTAATGTATCTGGTCAACACCAGACTTGATTCATACCATGCAATGAAATGTGCCTAGTCATTTCATGATTCAACCAAGACAGACTCACTAGACAAACATCAAAACATGTTTTGAGATATATACGAGACACAGTTGGATATGGCCTAAGATATGCCTCTAGTATAATCTTGGGTTTACATGACATGAAGATTCAGACTGAGCAAAAGGTACAGTGGCACAAAAGAGCACATCTGATTGATGTTCTACCATGAAGATTTCGATGGTTTCCTAAGTAAAGAAAGAAACAAAACTTTGTGGTCTTCAGTATCATAGAGACAGAGCATATAGCAATGAATGAACAAAGAAATGTGGCTTCACAAACTTCTATAAGATTTACTTGATTATGAGATGGATCCTATGATAATAATCAAGAGTCGTGTATAAAGCTCCTTAAAGTACCCAATGTTTCTTATTAGATTTAAACATGATGAGATATAATTATGTCAAAGACATGATGCAAAAGAAAAATCCTATACTTGCAGAACCTTCCTACACCTGAGCAGACTGTAGACATTTACACCAAACAAACTTGGTGAAGAACACCTTCCAAGTTGAGAGGGAGTAGATGAATCCATCCAAAATAAAAATTCAGAGTACATCCATATGAGACTTGGCATGATGAATAATGCCTCCCTAGTTGAGAGGGAGTGTTAATGATTGTATCTATGTGAGACATTCTTCATCTTACAAACCTATGAGGTGTGGATCATTGTAGCGATGTGAAGTCTTTCTCTCAACTTACAAACATGAGAGAAATCCCCTAAGAAGGGTACATGGTTCCTTCCTGAGACAGAGTTGGGAACGTAGAGATGACCTCCTCCATTCAAAGAGTTGAGAAGAAATCCACATGATTATCCAGTGGAAAAGTGATTTGTTGAGTTAGGACATGCCTGTGGCTGAGCACAAGGTGAACGTGTGAAATCCCAAAGTGTTGGGTGCATCATCATCAAACGGAGATGAAGATGATGTATTAGTCTCCTCTGAACAACAGAGTTGACAAGAAGACTCCAGATGATTCTCCTGTCGGTGGCAGTGGGAAAGCAGATCTGTAGAGTGGACGTGCCTATGGATGAGCACAGGTGAACGTGTGAAGATCTGGTTCTTTTGTGTAATGGAGTGAATCAGAGATATGTTATCCCTATGGATATGCCCCTAGTGAATGAGCACTAGTGGGTGTATCAGATCCTTTGCTATATATATTGTTCAAGATTCAAACCTACATGTAACCCTAATTGTTATGTAAAGGGTACAGGTCAGCCCCACCTTAATGTGTTTAATGTTAAATGCAGAAAGATAATTAATATCAATATTAATTATTATAATAATAAATAATAATATGACTTAGAGAGGTTGGACCTGTTGATCCAATAGACACTTCAGTTGATAGGACAAGTTTAATATAAGTAAAGGAAAAATTTCCCATTGTGGAGATAGATCATTCAAGCAAGTTTGGAAATTTTAGCAAGTACACTTCTTTGGAAAAAGGTGTGCACCTGTCTTGGGTGCTAGAGTTCTAGGGTTTAAGCACCCTCTTGTGTTCTAGGTATTTCTTGGTGGAAAAGGTATTTCTCTTGAATATTATAGCAAAGGATTTGGCTGGGTTTTCTTCCCTTGTTGAGAAGGGTTTCCCAGGATACATTTTGTGTTCTTATGCATCGTGCTTCTTCTTGTGATCTTGGTTTCTGAAACATTTATGGTTATGGTTAAATGTTAAAATGGAATGGAATTCATGATTAACATAATGCTTATGAAAAATAAACATGGTATCAGAGCATAGGTCTTGAAAGAACCCATTGCACAAGCATCTACCAAGTCTCATCCTTTACCAGTCATTCTTACTCTCCTGCAAAACCGTACAACCCTCCTAGGGTTTCCAGAAAATCAATACAACCCTTCCTCTTTGGGTGTTTCAGCTCCTTAGAAATTGGATGTTGGGGCTATTACTGGCATAGAAGAGTACGACCTCTTCCAGCGCATCTCGAGAAGCTCTCAAAACCAAATTTTGAGAAATTTTGATTTTTGGACCTAGGGTTTCTAGGGTGATGAAATTTCGTGCAGAATATTATTCCATAATTTGAAGAAACAAATCAAATGAAGAACATAAATTTCGCAGAAGATAGGATTGATGGAGAAAGAAACTTCAGCCCCTAGAAATCAAAGCTTCTAGTCACTCTTGAAGAAGATGATCTCTTGGATGTGACAACTAAAGTTCTACCAGACACTGCTACAGATTTAGAAAAGAAGATAAGAAAGGAAGATGATGTAAGAGAAAGGAAAATAATCATCTACTCAGTAAGAGATCACCTCTTGCCTCGTATTGCCAATCTGAAGAGAGCCTATGATATGTATGAAGTCTTAAAAGGGATGTTTGAAAGTGACAACACTCTCAGAGCTCTTACCTTAAACAACCAACTTCAAAGTACCAAGATGACAAAGGGTGACTCAATTGCACTCTTCTTTATGAAGATATCAGATATTAAATAACAATTAGAGACCATTGGGGAAATCATGTCTGATATAGAAATTGTCTTAACCACTCTCCAGAATCTTCCAAAATCATGCGAGCCTTTCATTCAAAGAATTAGTGGAAGAGACGCTCTACCAACCTTTGATCGACTATGGACAGATTGTACTCAAGAAGAAATTAGACTCAGAAACAGAGGAGTGGAAGATTATTTAGAAGAAAATCATGCCCTTACACTTCATACAAAAAAGGGAGGAAGATTCAAAAGAAACTTTAGGCAAACATTTAAAGGTGAAAAGCCTCCATTCAATCCAAGTCATCAAAGAAGATATGCTTTAGAAATTCAGTGCTTCAAATGTGACAAGTATGGACACATTGCAAGAAATTCTCCAACCACGAAGAAGGGAAGACAATATGATTCTACTGCTGACATTGATCCAGATCCACCTCAAGTAAGTGAAGAAAAGAGAGACAAGAAGCACTATGCAAGGAATGTCATTTCAAGGAAAGGTATGTCAATGAAAGGCAAGGTCTGTCAATAAGGTTAGGAAATTGAGGCTTTAGGTGAGGTCATTGGAGGATCCCTTAAGACTTTACAAGGTTTTATAATTTATTGAAAGATTTACCAATATTTTACAAGATTTTATAATTCAGTGAAAGATTCGCCAATATTTTACAAGATTATATAATTGACTAAAAGATTCGCCAAAAAATTATATATACATTTTATATTATTGATAAAATAGCCTTCAATTTTTCCTATGTATCATGGGGATTCGCCCATTTATTGTACATATAAATTTAGGGGGGGTTCTTAAAATCACCCCTAGAGTGGAGGTGTTGGTCGCATGAGCTCCATGTGTCTGGGTCCTAAGCGTTAAATTCGGGTCCGTTGAACTAACCCACGCATGTGGTTGAGTGTGGTGATGATATGTGTCTATGGCTTAAACATTTGGAAGTTCTCGTGCTAGTGTTTGTGGTAATTTCTTATGGAAAAGGGTAAGCAAAATGGTTGGGGCTTAGCCCTGACCCTTTTGGCACCCGAATGAACCTTTGTGCAAATTCTAATATCAACCACATGCATAAGGGGTAAGAACCATTGTGTGGGTGGGCTGGTAGCCCGACCCCTACTAAGACTTTGCCACCTATCCCCAGAGGTCGTGGGTTTGACCCCCACGAACACAAAAAAAAATTATGCATTGGAGGGTGTGCCATGTGGCAGCCCATGTCTAGGTCACGTGGCACCATAAAATTGGTCCACCTAAATTCCACATGTTGCAATATGATAGGTCCAACTCACATGCCAGTCACCTGCCATGTCGACCTCTTCCACGCCATCAATTTCCACATCATCCTTTGCCACATGTCATTACGGTCACCTTCCACGTGTCCAGTACGACCTATGCCACATCTGTAGTATGGACATGCCACATTAGCAGCACGGACATGACACGTCAACACTATACAGATTGTACAATCAACAAAATTTTGTCTGTTTGGAAAAGAGGAAAGAACATGATATCTCACTTATACGAAGTTCATTTGAACCCATTCAAGTTGCATTGGGATCGTGAAGATGAGGCCTACGCATGAGTCCGTTTTGAAGCAGTTCTGAGAACTTTTATTTTAGAGCATATTTTGATCCCCTGAATCAGACCAAAACCAAGTTTGAGTCTCACCAACAAATAGTAAAACGTTGGTTTGATAAGAAATCATTGGGTGAGAAGGAATTCCAAGTTTGGGACCTAGTCCTGAAATGGGACAAGCCACATGAAGATAAATGGAAACATTAGAAATTTCAATAGCTTTGGCTTGGTCCCTACCTTATCAAAGAAAATATTGGCCAAGGTACTTTTCGATTATAAAACCTTCAGGGATAAATAAATTCTCTCCCTGTAAATGACCAAGTCCTAAAGCATTATATCATTTATCCATTAGGTTACTGGTCACTTGTACATAAATAAAACATGTTTATGGATTTTTTCTTTTGATTTTGTTTCTTTAGTTAGCTTGTTTTTTATTGATCTGCTTGATTGCAAGTTTTTCCTTAGTTCTTCTTGATGACTACCCTTGTGATTTTTGAGTTCTCGCAACCTGAAGCAAGTCACATGCTTAAATGTAGCACATCCAGTGCAGGCAACCTAAAAATCTATGTAATATGATGTCAATTCTACTTTTCTCCCCAGACATGCAAGCCCTTTATGCACTATCACAAGTCAAGATCTGGTGGAGGAACATAGCTTGTCAATACGAGGAGACACTGAGAAAATGAAGAGCCAATAGACTACATTGAACAACAGATTTCTATGTTACAAGAGCTAAAGGAAATGGTTTGGATGAAATGTTTGTAGTACGTTAGGAATCGTGAATATGGAAGTTTTCTCATCTATAATCAAGTTAGCAAATCTCACGTCACAAGTGTCATCCCTAGTCCCTTTTAAGGGTTAACTGGAATCCCCCCATCCACCTGTATCTCTAAATAAAAGAGAATCAAATACTATAAAAGGTAAAATCTTGCGGAAAGGATTTCCATATCACATGGGACATGCAAGTATCTTCATCGGGGCTATGGACGCTCACTGGTAGTGGAGAAAGGGTTGTGAGATCGGGGTGACTCCGTCGGGGCAATGGAATCTCGCTGGAAATGAAGCAATACCATAGAAATGCATTACAACTTGTATTCTCAACAATCTTAATGTTTTGTTTCTACATTACTACTTACATCTTCATTTCATCCATTTACCATAAAGTTTGATATAAATTTGAAAGCAATTTGTTAAATTTCAACAAGTCTCACCCCTCTTTGAATCACCTCGATCTTTTCAATATGCAAGTCATGGGACCTATCTTGTCTCCCTTATGATTTTGTGTGATGGACTTTCATCCCTAATAAAATTATGTATGGACGTCATTTTGCAGAGATCCAAGGATTTGCCCAGTGTGTTGCCATTTGTTGTAAATGGCACTACAACCCCTCCATTTTACCTTCTATTTTGATACATCCCTAAAATGGAGCCTCCTTATTTGTATATGTTCAAGAGAATACCTCATAAGTACCTTCTTCATTTTAAAGGATTCTCTTCGTAACTCACGTTTGACTTAGAAAATGAGAAAACACTCAAAGTTGAAGTTTAAATTGATCGACAAAGCTCCTTTAAACTTCTTCGAGCACTTCGGAGGATTCATTTCAAACTCGTCCGAACAGTTCGAAGGAGTTACTTCAAACTCCTCCAAACAGCTCGAAGGAGCTACTTATTACTCCTTCGAACAACTTGGAGGAGTTCATGTCGATTGTTCCGAAAAACAAAGGTTATCGCGAGAGTTGAGGAGAACTCCTCCGATCATATTGAAGGAGTTACTTCTAACTCGTCCGATATGTTTGGAGGAGTTACCCTTAACTCTTCTGAACAAGTTCGGAAAACTTGTTTTAAAATCCCCCGACCTAACTACCGCATTAAATGCTACTTATTATCTGGGAGGTTATAAAATGAAATGGGGTTAATCCATTGTTGCTCAGATACATGCAATTGACAAGAAACTGGAGAAAAAGAGACCTTATCTAAACATCGTTCAGATAAACCCCCTATCATTTCCCAACATGTGGCAACATTAACCGAGTAAGTCTACCCCTCTCTCTCCTGGTCTTTAACTAGGGTTAGGGCTTTTTTATTATTTTCGCTTATTTTTTTTCCCTAGACCATAACTCTCACTTGTCAATTATTCTCCACTTCACCATCTCTAGGCCCTACACATTTGTCATCAGTATTAAATTGATCCTCAACCCACTCCTGGTTTCAGAATAGACAAACAATCAATCATTTCCCTCTTCTTAAAAACCACAATTGACTTATTACTTTTTTCACTTGTAACCACTTGCAAACATCCTCCAAGCTCATCTAAATGAGGAGGCTTGACCTAGATAGTGAACCCTAAATGTCCCTCATCCTCCTCTAGGTTGGATGAAGTTTTCTCCATCATTCCCTTTGTGTTCGCGAAAAAAACGCAATTCGAAAACTTGTTAAGTAACTCTTCAAGCATATCGGGAGAGTTGAACTCAACTCCTCCACACACCTTAAGAGTAATTGGAAACAACTCCTTCAATCGTATCAGAGGAGTTAATATTAAATCTTTCGATACGATCAGAGCAGTTCCTTGTAAGTTCTCCAAGCACCCCAAAACTTTCGCTAACCTCTTCTAAATACATATCATAAAAGTTAATAACAACTTCTCTGATATGCTCGAAGGATTTGTTATTA
Organism: Picea glauca; assembly: GCA_000966675.3. Taxonomy (NCBI): domain Eukaryota; kingdom Viridiplantae; phylum Streptophyta; class Pinopsida; order Pinales; family Pinaceae; genus Picea; species Picea glauca. The sequence goes on along the minus strand of JZKD02S1660367.1, from coordinate 218,884 downwards.
ACTCCTCTGATATGCTCGAAGGATTTTCTCATAATTCCTTCAATCTGCATCAAGAAAGTTGTTTTGTTTTTCTTCGATTTTACTTTTCCAGGTTGATGCCCAAGCTTTTTCACCCTAAAATCTCACTGGGCATTGATTGTTATTAACTTCACATTTACGAGAAACAACAGGCCATGACTGGTTTTCATTAATTCTTATGATTGTTTTTTATCATTTAACTGTTTTCAAATAACATGCTCCAAATTTACCCTGTCTGTAGGTTCATATATGTCTCCACGAAACAAAACATCAATGAAACTAGCAAGGGCTTAACCATCTGGCAGCTCCCAGCAGATGGTAGAAATAGAATCTGTTAGGGCCGTATACGACAATACGTCAAGACTTCTAGTTAAAGAGGGAGAGACTTTAAAATGGGGGAAAGTATATAATATGTTTAAAAATTCAAACTTCACGAAAAAGGAAGAGCAACCATATGAACTTCAAGTGTTTAGAAACATCAGAAAATCAGGAATTTTCAAAGTGGCATAACATCCAACAGTGTTCCCTCGTGCGAATGCCATTTCTTGGATTTTGAAAAATGAAGACGTAGATAGTAGGTATGTCTTTGATGAAAGGAAAGAACCAATAGCTTCATTCAAGCCCGATGATTTATCTAAGTGTTACCATATTGATGCCGGAAACACAAATCCATATGGTCAGCTTCTTAATGAATTGGAGCTCACACCGAAGGATTTATTCCCTACATGGTATAAAGCAAACAAGCAGTTCAAATATCAGCCCATGAGCTAATACCCCACAAAAAATTTACGAAGACCCTACCAATATATGGTATTCATGTTGTGCAGGTTGTATGGGGAACCATATGAAACCTACTTTCCCTTATCATGCATGCCCCTAATCTATTTATGTGCAGATGTATGAGCCTCATTCAACTGGGCATACACATTGTCTGAGAATATCAAAGATGTTATCTCAATAGTTACACAAGCACAACCAGGAATCTTCCCCAGTTTCCACATGTCTTCATATCTTCTAGACATAATGTGCATTGCTCAAAAATACCCAAACATGGGATGGAGTTGCTTGCCCACTAGTAATTCTACCCCTCTCTCTCTTGTTCTTTAACTAGGGTTAGGTTTTGTTTTGATTTCCGCTTACTATTTTTCCCTATACCATAACTATCACTTGTCAATTATTATCCACTAGTTCACCATCTCTAGGCCCTACGCATTTGTTACCGGTATTAAATTGATCCTCAAACCACTCCTATCTATGTAATAGACAAAATATCGATCCTTTCCCCCTTCTTAAAAACCGCAATCGACTTGTTACTTTTTCCGCTTTTAACCACTTTCAAACCTCCTCCAAACTTGTCTAAGTGCAGAGGCTTGACCTAGATAGTGAACCCTAAATGTCCCTCATCCTCCTCTAGGCTAGCCGAAGTTTTCCCTGTCATGCCCTTTGTGTTTGCGAAAAAACGCAATTCAAAAACTTGCTTAGTAACTCTTTGAGCATATCGAAGAAGTTACTACTAACTTCTCCGATATGCTTGGGAGACTTGAACTCAACTCCTCTGCACACCTTCAGAGTAATTGGAAGCAACTCCTCCTATCATATCGTAGGAGTTAATATTAACTCTTTCGATATTATCGAAGGATTTCCTTGTATGTCCTTCGAGCACCCCAAAACTTTGGCTAACCTCTTCCAAATACATATCGGAGAAGTTAATAACAACTTCTCTGATATGCTCAGAGGATTTGTTACTAACTCCTCTGATATTCTCGGAGGAGTTACTCATGGTTCCTCCGATCTGCATAAAGAGAGTTGTTATGTTTTTCCCTGATTTTACTTTTCCAGGTTGATGCCCAAGCTTGTTCACCCTAAAATCTCATTGGGCATTGATTGTTATTAACTTGAAATTTATGATAAAAAACAGGCCATGACTGGTTTTCATTAATTCTTATGATTGTTTTTTAACATTTAACTATTTTCAAATAACATGCTCCAAATTTATCCTTTCTGCAGGTTCATACATGTCTCCATGAAAGAAAAAAGTGATTAAACCAGTAGGGGCTGAACCATCTAACAGCTCCAACAGACAGTAGAAACAAAAAGTGTCGGGGTCGTATAGGACAATACATCGAGAGTTCCATACAAATAGGGAGAGACTTTGAAATGGGGGATGTATATTATATGTTTAAAAAAATCAAACTTCTTGGCAGAGGAAGAGGAACTAGATGAACTTCAGGTGTTTAAAAACATTAAAAAAAAAAAAAGAATTTTCAGAGTTGCAGCACATCCAGTAGTGTTCCCTTATGCAAATGCCATTTCTTGGATTTTGAAAAATGCAGATGTAGATAGTAGGTATGTCTTCAATGCAAGGAAATAACCAATAGCTTCATTCAGGCCTGATGATTTAGCTAAGTGTTACCATATTGAGTTTGGAAGCAAAAAGTTAGATGGTCAACTGCTTAGTGAATTGGAGCTCACACTGAAGGATTTGTTACCTACATGGTATAAAGAAGACAAGAAATTCAAATATCGTCCCAAGATCCAATACACCACAACAAATTTACAAAGACCCTACCAATATATGGTAGCCATGTTGTGTAGGTTGTACGGGGAACCAGATACAACCCACTTTCCCTTGTCATACATGCCCCTGATCTATTTTTGTGCAGATGTACGAGCCTCATTCAACTGGGCATACATATTTTTTGAGAATATCAAATATGATATCTCAACAGTTACACAAGCACAACAAGGAAGCTTCCCCAGTTTCCACATGTCTTCATATCTTCTAGACATAATGTGCATTGCTCACAAATACCCAAACATGGGATGGAGTTGGTTTCTCACTGATGTCGCTATCCATATTTACTGCAAGGTGCTTTGGGAGCACAAACATCGAAGATATTATCAAAGGATCTGTGAACAATTGTACGATTTTATTTTTTGCACCTCCCCACCTCGTATGTCCGACAAGGCCATAGAAGTTATAAGGAGGATTGGGGATTGGTATTTAATGGAACATTGTACATATATAAGGATATGCGGTACAATGAAACCAACTCATCTACTTCCTAGATTCGTCCCTGACAAGATTGTGCTCCTAGAAGTAGCATATCAAACCATCATACATGGGGTCGAAGGAATTTTATATATATCGAAGAAATCCATTTGGCCTCCATTGCCTCTTAACATTGGCAACTACTTCTTTGAAAACACCAAACAAGCCCAGGAAGAAGTAGACATATTTCTCTCCTACCATTTTGGAGAGGAAATATTCAGGAGACACGACCCCAACAACATCATCAAAGAGCATTTTCATAACATGAGACTCCCTTATGAGTACGCAATCAAGTTCTAGGAAGAATAAGGAGTACATCAAAATGCCAAGACTTATGACGAGGTCATGTTCAACAGGAGGGGTCATCCAAAAGGAAGAATCACGTATGAAGAAGCTACAAGAGAAGCAGCCAGAAAAGATGTAGAGTGATATGAAGTTGAGATATCTTCTCCCATCCCTGTCTCAATTCATTTCGGTTATGTAGAAGAATATGAAGAAGCACCAGTGGATAAAAAGAGAAGGGACAAAGAGAAGGTTTTGAAGAGGAGGAATGATGCTAAAAAGAAAAAAAAATTATAAGCTGACAAAGCTAAAGTCAGGGAAAAAAATGAAGAAAAATCAAAAGTGGAGGTTGAAGTGAAATTTGTTGCCGAAAAGGAAAAAGAGTAGCAACAAAATTAGTAGAAAAGAAAGCAACAAATAAATTTGTTGAAGAAGAAAGGTAGAAAAAGAATGCAGATGATAGAGAGGGTGACACACAACCAGTGGACTTGGATGTCCCTGGAACATCCACCATAGGCACATGAGCAGAAACAACGAGTAGCGGATTAGGTCTTGGGCCTTGGGAACCTTTTGGGTCAGCCAAAATATTGGATCCACGCAGTTTCACATACGATAGAAAAACCAACCGAATCGTACAAGAAATGGTTAAAAAGGTTCCAACAACAAAAGGAGCTCCTTTTTCAGTAGTGACCCAGGTTCCCATAAAAAACGATGTCAGGGAAGACCCTGTGGAAATATCTAGGGAAGGATTTTCATTCATGGATGCAACTGTGGGAAATATACAAAGGTTGTGCCAACAAAACGAGGAAAATGAAATGAGAATCAAAGAGTTATAAGAGAGGATCCAGCAAGTTAAGATAGATGAAAGGAGCCTTCTCAATTTTAAAACCAATGCGAAAAAAAGTGAGGAATGATCTGAAAGGTGCCATCATCGATATGTATGCCAACATGCATCTCTTCCAAAATGTGGCTGCAACAATTATTGAACAAAACGACCGAATACAAATGCAACTGACACAATACAACACTATCAGGGAAGGTATAGAAGACATTAATACTTGGATAGCACAAAATCCTGATGCGCCTAAAGAATTGTACAAACCCTCGAAATCAACAAGGAAAATATACTTATATGCATTAGATCATTTCCAGTAGGTAGGGAAATAGGTGGAAAAAGAAGTAACCAAGGCAATGGGGATTTGTTCAAGAACTCACAAAGCTGCCCAAGAATTAATAAGGAATGGTCATCTCACGAGGTTACATGAACTTGGGAAGAATTTGGTCATGGAAGAGTTAGTTAATGTGGTTCAGGAAAGTACAAGTCGAAGGAGACAAATAGTTGAAGAATCAACCTTTGTCTCTACCGACCTCATTGATCAACATCTGCTACAACTAGTGAAGCTCCATACCATGATACATGATTATATGACAATATCGGAGAAAGACATGAGTGCCCTGGATGATAGCATTGCCATGATCCAAGAAATTTTGGAAAAACTATCTTACAGGAGGATTGAGTCATTGTATAACCATTGGAAGTCTAGACAACATATCTCTAGAGACAAAGTTCATAGGAAAAGGACAAACAATCATTTTTTCCTTTCGTCCTTTTCCTAACTACCTCAAGTTTCGTCCTTTTTTTCCACTTGTCATGAGAGAAGGGAATGTGGACAGTTTTGTAACTACCTCTTCAAGAAGAAGGCGAAAAGACAAATAGGAGTTACTAATATTTGTATAAAATAGAGTAGAGACTTCGTTAACAAGGACTTTTTTTTTGGCTTTTCAAGCATTGTATAGACCCAAGAATTTTTTCGAAAACATATACTATGTTAATGAATATTGAGAATCCCTCAGGGTTGAAACATTATAGAAGAAATTATGTGTAGAAATGGATCAAAGCTTTGAACTATTTCAAGTGAATATATGTGTTGTTTCTATGGACTATAAGAATGCTTTGTTTTGTCGTAGACTAATTCTTATACAATCTCTCATATTCTGCAGTTACTGATATTCCTTTGAATATTCTAATGTATTAAGTTTTGTGATTTATTACAGTATATGTTGTTGTGATCTAGACTAATCTGGTTACACGCTTATGTATGTTATTTGCTTCCAATCTTTCTCTTTTTATATAGCTAACTATATTAAAGTTGTTTAAAGTTTTGGTTGCATTATAACTCATTGGTTACATTAGCATTACTCCTAGCTAGGATAGGTTAGCATAGATTAGTGATAGATTAGTTGTCCTTACATACATGGTCTTCATCTACATATTTTCATTGGACCCACCCACGTCATCGGTATAATGGGCCATAACTGGTAAGAAAACCAAAAGTTAGCAATAAATGACAGCCATGCCAAATTCTAGATGGGACTCCTAATCCAAACGGTGTATAGTCTAATTGGGACTGTATATCGGGGAGTACCCCTTGCTGTTGTCAGGAGAAGTAGAAC
>JZKD02S1660367.1:182134-204911 GCA_000966675.3 Picea glauca | reverse complement strand
GATGGCATGTTGAATGACACTGAACCCATTCAGCTCTAATGTTTTCTGACATTCTTCCCCACATACTTATACTGAAACAAATATCTATTTTTTTTTCGCCGAGAAGACCCACAAACCCTTTTTGAAGCGTTGTTATTATAGCAAACTTGTCGCAACATCCGTCAAATGCAACATATTTATAGATTTTGTAACGTCGCAATTCCGACGTAAAAAAGTCCTAAGTGACCGTTGGTATTTTGACTTGGTGAACATACTAAGGTGACNNTTGGAGGGGAAAACCTAGTTTCCAAAACGTCGCAATTGCGACATATATCTTCACAAACGTGGCAAGAGAGACGTTCCAGTGGAAAACGTGGCAAGAGAGACGTTCCAGTGGAAAACGTGGCAAGAGAGACGTTCTTGTGGAAAACGTGGCAAGAGTGACGTTAACGTGGCAAGAGAGACGTTAATGTGGCAAGAGAGACATCAACGTGGCAAGACCGACGTTATCGGGCAACATGAATTTTTTTTTTTTTTAAATTTCCTCTATTTTGCGACAGTATGGACAATTTTGTCCATAACGCCGCAAATAAAACGTCGGAATTTTTACAATATGTACTAGTGATTGAAGCAAGAATAAGAGACTTTGACATTGACTCTATCCTTGATGAAGAGACACAAGTGAACATTATGCCAGAAAAAACTTGGGAAGCTATAGGGAAGCCTGATACGATCCATTCATTAAGAGGAATAGCACTATTCAGAGGAAAACTGATGATGTTATGTGGAAAGATCGCTCAGATACCTGTGACAGTCAATGGAACTTCGACAAGGGAAGATTTTGAGATTATTAAATTCGTTGAAGACAATGCCCCGTTTACCATGTTACTAGGAAAATCTTGGATTGATAGAGATCAAGCTAGAAAGAAGGAAGAAGAAGAAGTCTTAGAATAGAAGAGACAAGAGTTAAAAGATTTCATGACCCGAAAGATTACACAGTTGATGGAAGAACAAGAGAACAGATCAAAGCTACTTGACACTAGAAGCCTCGATATCAAAGCTACAAGAACATCAGAAGACATACAGAAGGCTACCATTTCTACCCCAGATAAAGAAGAAGTGATACACCAGAATCCTAAGAAAGAATCTCAGCAGCGTGAAGTGACTATGCCCAAGGAAAATAAGAATCAGAATGGGAAAAGAACCATCGGGATGAAGCTCACGGGGGAAAAGGCTAGGAATCTACGTAAGAAGAAGGTCAATATTGAGAAGTTATAGCAGGTTCCTGAGGGTACCTCACATAAAGAAACCTTACATAATTGCAACTTTGTCGGGGTATCAGAACAACGACATATGCCACTTCGCTATGGCGAAGAAATATAGTTGTTGAAAGTTGATATATACGTTCGACTGCTGCTCCGAATGGCTGGAAAAGCATTTATGGTTCGCCACCAGACCGTTGGACCGCGCCATAATGGACATAAGAAGAGTTAATGAGGCTCATAAACGTTGCAAGTAAACCGTTACCAAGATTGCCTATTTATCTTGTCGTGCCATGAACGAGGGACACTTTTTCCAACTGAGAATTTGAAGCCCGCATACTAGCAATTCCATACAGTGCTCATTACTCTCTTGCTGTTCAATCTAGTGCAGTGTCAAAGACCGTCGTGAAACCGATTATTTTATCTTGAGCATGTATGTCTGACGAGCTTACTGCTACCGAAGAATCCGTAACATAAGTTCTCCTTGAGCTAAGAACTGAGAGAGTCATGTCGGAGCAAGGTTTATCCATAGGATTACAGGCATCATCCATAAGAGGACTGGTAGCCTCTCCATCCACTGCTCGCGCTGGTCCGTCCCGGCCAGCCAATGAGAAATGTACTAAGCACAGAGATGACCTCGCCAATGCCAAGATGATTCCAAGAATTCTACTGGCCTATCTACCCCCTCTGAGTGGCGCCATCAACTGTGACAGTGTACCCCGAGAGTTTGAATATGTCGTGATCATTGTATACCTTCCAAAAGGGGTGCGCGCAGTTCACGCCGACCAGGATCAGCTCGCAACACTGAAATTTAGTGACTTCAACCTTAGAGACCGGAAAGATTATAGCATGTTGGCCCCGCATAAGTACTTGACCAGGACCAAAGGCAAGAATTCAAAGATTATCCCGCAGCCATGGATCCAGAACCTCGCGCAATCCACACTGCTTAATGTGATGAAGATCCTGCACTTTGGCCGACACTAGGAAGTAAACGCATGCGTGAAATTGTTGTTGTCCTCCTACCATGGAGGTTACTTATGGTTGAACCGTCGCATCACTGTGGATCCGACCTTGATAAATTGGATCACAGGGCTGAGCATGCAGGGTCGTGACCCACAGGAGTTTTACCCTGGAAAGACCTCAGGCCGAGCATTAGCCCAGCGAATCAAAGAAACTTATGGAGATGTAGAGAAGGGTACATGAGGTTACAAGGTAGCCTCTATCTAGAGTAGCACAATGCGCCTCGCTTGTCATATGATAATAGGCAAGCTAGTTCGCAAGAACCGGCCCACCCAAGTAACTGGATTCGTTGTTGACCTCGTCAAGAAGTGCACAGAAGAACTACAGATGAATTGGGTGCAGTACCTCGTGAACTAGCTAGATCTTGACTGTAGAGGAGAGAACGACCAAGGATATGAGTTCCACTTCAGCTGGTTTCTCATATTGATAGCTTTCATTGCATGGGAGATGTCGGAAGGTGTGACCTTCCTAGACATCGAGCCCTTTGAGCCTTTAGCTGCGAAGTTCAATACATTGTGTTACTCGAGTGATATGAACAAGTAGTGGCAATCCAATGCTGTCTTCCACGCATACTACAATCAATTGAAGATCACAATCCAGTATACACCACGCATCACTCCGAACACCCTCTACAGGTTTCGACCCCTGATGAAGTTCAGCGTAGACAGGCACTTTATATACATCACAATGCGCGATGATGAACACAAGCAACAATTACAGTCCTATTATAAGTTAACAGAAGAAGACTTGGAAGAAATCACGAAGGAGTGGTCGGCAGACCTCCTCATCTCAGCAGACCCCGCAAAGATTTCTGATATAGACAGTCTAGAACTTGTGCATGATACCCCTGGACCAAGCAAGACCAAGGAAGACGAAGAATTTCAAGATTTCAACATTACTTCTATGAAGACCACTTCGATATCACCTGCACAGGGAGGTGATGGTGGAGATCCAGGTAACACATAGGTCGAGAAAAATAAAGGCGAAGTTACACCGCCTAGAGAGGAGGAGGATCCCTCCAAGAAAAGAAAGGTTACCCCACCAAATCCTTCGTCCAGGAAGAAAGTTAAGGGAACCAGAACCAAGTTTGAGACTGTTCTCACTCCGGATGACTTTGACTTCATAATCGCTACCCTGAACGATACTTCACTAGAGATAGAAGAAAAGCAGGAAGACAAGCATGAGGAAGTGTTCAGTCACATCAGGGATGAGCTTCAAGGAGTACATCAAGCAATATAGTCTAGCCGCGTAGTTTCCACTGTGCCCCTGCCATCAGGAACACCAGAATTAGGTGATGAGCCAGCCCAACTACATTGGATTGTTGATACAGTCGAAGCTCGACTGCGACGAGCTCAAGAAGAGATAGCACAAGCCACCCAGGCTTTAGCGCAATTTCAGAAAGACCTTGAGGACCACAGAAGTACTGCAGAAAAGGAAAATCTCGCTCTACAAGAAAAATGGGATGAAGAGAAATCATCGCTATAGAAAAACAAGGAACAATTGCTCGCAGAGAAACTCAAAGTACGAGAAAGGATTCACAGTGCACTTCTCTCTGTGATAGTCATAGAAGTGAAAACTGAGGAACAAGTCCCACAACAGGTGGCACAAATCGAAGAAGTAATCCAGCATCTTCAGCAGTGCATCACAGATTTGGAACTTCGTACCGTGCCCAAAACTCCTCAATAAATCAGAGATCTAAGAGAGGCAACTGCTCGCAGCGTAGTTGGCAGAATGAAAGCCCTTTCCTTAGAGTGCAAGCAACTAAGCTCAAGGAGTGCTCAGACATATGAAAATCTCACAGAAAATCCAGAGTTACGGGTGTTGGAGTCACAACTCCAGGAAGAAAAGCATCATGCAGATATGCTACAGGCGCAGTTGAAGGCCTTAACACCAGTTGAAAGAATGAAGAGGTTTCAAGAGCAGGGCACGACCCAACAACAGATCCACACGATCCAAACCAAAGTGATGGAAGTCTCTCAATGACTTCAACAAGTGCAAGAGAAGGCATGCCAAATGTTCACCGAAGTTGAAAGCCAAGGAGAAAAGCTTGAATAGGTCGTCATCACAGCAGAACAACGCCTAGAAAGGCCGGTCAATGACGCACTCATCCAAGAGTTCACTGAGCAAGAGGCCATAGCATTGCAGCAGGTCGAAGTAGCTCGAGCCAAGCTCGAGGCATTCGAGTCAGAATTGCTCAGACCAGAGTGACTCGGGACGAGTCACAGGTGAGTGTTGGGGGCCTGTTGGCCCTTGACCAAGTTTTGGGATCACTTGGTCATATTTGACCTTTTTTGGGACTTCGACAGCCTGTCGAAGATGGAGCGTCAGGCGAAGCGGAGATTGCAGAATCTCGACCCACTTTTGGGTCCCTTTTTGGGTTTTGGGAATATGTAATGGGAAAGGGATGTCGGCCCATGGGTTTACCCACGCTTAGGCCCATTTTGTATGTATATATAAAAGGATAGGAAAATGTAATAATAGATAGAGAAAGGAATATTGTATCTACGTGATATAGGCTATGTGCCAAGATGGATCTGTGTAATCGAGGTGTTGTGAATCTATAGGCTTGCAGAGCTTAGTGCAAGTCCTTGTGTGGAGATATAGAAGTATTTGTGTTGTAAGGTAAGGAAGAAGGATCTAACGAGCTGCACAGATCTTCTATCCTATGCGCAGTAGGTTTTGGTGGCTTCATGCTTGTAACCGATTGAAGATGCTAATAAAGAAGAAGAGTTGGTGGACGTAGCCCCGGAGTGGGGGTGAACCACGTAAATCTGTGTGTTATGCTTTGTTCTTTGACTTGATGTGTTTATCCCTGTTTTTGCAAAGTGCTTTGATATATTTAGATGAATATAGTAACGCTTTGTGCTTCATTAGATGTGTATGAATAGTAGATCTGATATGTATGAAGATGCTTAGTGATGATCTACTGGATCTGATCCGTTTTACTATTGCTAAGTACTAAGATACCTTAGATATAAGTGAATGTTGCGATGCTCTGTGCTATCTGCGAAGTATAATAAGGGTTGAATATTTATGAATGATCAATGTTAAGTGCTTTGTAAGAAATATAATCACAGACTTGTGTCCCAGCTAAGGTTGCAGACACCTGAGTCTCGCAACCACCCCTGCTTCTACCTCAGGTGAGACTTCATCTGCTTCGCAGGTGTTGCTGAAAGGGCCAGTAGTTAGGGTTTTTTTGGTGCGTTGTTGTAGCGTTGAACCCCGGGTCTTCCCCTGTGCCAACAAGTAGCATATGTCTTGAAATTACTAGACAAGATCTATAGACATGTTGTATTGCATGTTTCATGTCTTAAGAAGATGATATGAGGAAATGTAATAAATATAAGTTATTTAATAAAGTGTAATGTTGCATAATAATATATATTATAATAATAATAAGCATTTGGATTATAACCTTTCATTACGTTTTTCTCACTCGTGGTCCGACAATGTATTTATATAGTCATGAGGTCTTGTAAAACATGTGTGTGTGTGTAATAGTCTCTTGTGCTTATTACAAAACATCTCTTTAAATGATTGGTAATGTGAATTGGATTGTGCAATGCCTCAACCACTTTTATGAGTTTGATGAACAAGGTTGTCAACTAATTAATTCATAATTTGGTGATGGTTTATTTTGGCAACATCCTACTAAATAGTAGGACATTAAATAAACAACTTCAACATTTAAAGCAAGTGTTGAAGGCTCTGAGGAAAAATCAACTACAATTGAGTGGGGAGTATGAATTTATTTGATAATTATCATTGTATATAGGTTTTGTAGTTGTAAGATTGAATTTGATAATGTACAAACTAGTGTGAGTTGGTCAAAACTAAAGTTTTTTATTGGGAAGTGAATAGTTTTATCTAAGTTTCCTAGTTTCTAGGAAATTTACCAACCACTTCTTATTTATTAGAAAAACCTTTACATCTTATGACCTAGGGACATGCTATGACCTAGGGAGGAGTCAATTTCCAATGGAAAGAGGCTCATGATACAACATTTAATGCATTGAAGAATAATCTTTTCTCCAATCTTGTGCTAAGAATTCTTGACATGAGCAAAGAATTTGAGATTAATGCAGATATATTTATATATGTGTGGATTAGTTTTGATGTAACATGCCAAACCCATTGCATACTTTTTTACAATACTTTTTTACAACATTCTCTGGACCAAACTTGAACTATTTGACTTGTGACGAAAACTTATATTCTTCTCATTAAGTAGTGAAGCATTGGAAACACTATCTTTGTGTAAGGCGATCATTGTGCACACTAATCATAAATCTATTCAATTTTTCTAGACTTAATTGAAGTTGCAAGAACCCAACACCTCAACCCAACACCTCGTTGAATAGATGGCATACTTATAGCAATGCATTTGATCATCAAGTATGAGACGTGAACAAAAAAAATAAGTAAGAGGAAATGATGTGGAGTCCTCTTAAAATCAACATGCTAGAAGCAGTCCTTTATAGTTGCAACATTATATGTATGTATTCCACCAATGATTGTTATTCAACTATAGGTTCACAACATTGATCGATGAAGGTGATGACATCACATTTTACCCTCTTCTGCCATGTATCCTATGTGATTAAGTTAATATCCAAAATATGTTTTTTCTTTTGTAAAAAAAGGTTTTATGATTTGTTAGAATTTGTCACAATTTTTATTTTTATTTTTTTGATAAAAAGATGTTATATTTTGTTTTTTTTTAAATGTTTTATGGTGTGTTAGAATTTGTCACAATTATATTTTTTATTCTAGATAAAATTATGTGGTCAACTAATATGTTATTACCTTATTGAAAAGATGATAGAAGATGAAATGATGTTTTATGATTTGTTAGAATTTGTCATATTTTTTTATTCTAGGTAAAATTAGGTGGTCAACTAATATGTTATTACCATATTGGAAGATGATAGAACATGGAATGCACTATTAGAATGAGGTATACATATATCCATATCTATAAAGTTGATTGGAAACATTAGATTTTCGTTGATTATGGTAGCGCAGTGCATGAAGGGTGGGTCGACACAAAATGAATGACACGCTTGGGCGATAGACACCCAAATCACAGAGCCAATATAGAGTTATATTATATAAATAATAAATCTGTTTTGAGGGTTCATAGTTCCTTCTTCGTTGCGGTGCAAATAAAGATAAGGGGTTAGATCCATTTTCTAAAAAAAAATAAAAATGAGACCATTTAATGAAAGAAATATGGGTTAACTAGCCAAAATTTGTAACTCAAGTTAGTAAAGAGTGGGTTTAAAATGGGTTAGGTGTCTTTGTAAATGACTATTATGTTTTTTCATTAATTTTTTCTTATTTTTTAATTAAATGTAATGCTCTAAACTACTATAACGAAATTATAGTTCAATATATTTGTATTATATTGTTAAATGCAATTTCATCTCGTAGTATTCTTAGGAATGAAAATTAATGTCATGCTTTGTTAATTATGAAAAGTAGGTGTAAATTTTATTGGATAAAATTTGAATTAGCACATTTAGGGGGAAAACAAATGTGCATTTCCACATATATTTAATCTTTTTTTGATGTAGGTTACTAAAGTTATTAAGTGTGGGTATCCATTGGATAAAGAATTAAATCATCATCCAACGATTATCAGACTTAATACTTTTAGTAAATCCATGGATAGATAAATTGGAAATACATGAAAACATATGTCTGTATTTTTTCCCCTCCAAAATACTCAACATGTAGCTATATTAAAAATTAAATCATTTATATTGTCTCTTATAGTTTGACGTGGAAGTATGATAAATTTCGTGGGTAAATTTAAAAATTTCCATTTGCATTTTGAATATTTTTTCAAAACATTGACAAAGAAGTTGATGCAATGCCTAATGGCCCACTATTAGAATTCACAACAAAAGAAACAACTTTTACATTAACAACAAATCAAATTTTCTTGATAGAAGTAAATGTAGAAGACCGATGCATAAAATTTATCGAAATCAATGGCCCGTGTTTCAAGGCCCTTTACTAAAAGTACAAAGACACTTTCTCTCTCTACAATTTATGAGCAACTTCTCAAAATAATATCATGTGTGAGATGCATGAGTTCTCAAATTCTCTACTTCATTGTCTAGGATTTACCTATAGGGGTTTACTCCTTTGTTTTATTGTTTTGTCATTTATCGTTTTCCTAGTCTCAATTATGATTGCAAGAATGATATGGATTAGAGACAATATCCAGATATCAACAATAGAAAGATAAGTGTCGGCTAAGGTGGGTTAAAGGAGGCAATGTCTAGATGAGTTCATTATTTCTTTACACCATGCTCTTGAAATACACCTCTTCGTCTCACTCTTTTGTGTAACATCCTGCTTTGGCGCACTGAGAAAACTTATTCTTTGAGGATACTTGCTCGCAAGTGATCCGGATTATTATGCTATTAAAACTTTTGATTTTGATTATGAGGCGTTATGGGATGATGACATGTTGTATTACCGCTTTGACATAGACAGGTGCTATTGACTCGGTTTTACTGAGTGTGCAGGGTTTTGGACCTTGAGGATGCGGAGGCATCAATGGAATTTTTATCATCTTGGTGTTGGTATCCTTGAAACGCGAAAACAACTCCATTCCCTGTCTGCGTCCAGGTAAGTTGCATGATGGAAATGAACACACACACACACAAAAAAAAAAACACGTTTGTTATTTCTGTCAGTGAATTTAGTTTTTGGACTGGGAATTGCTATGCTTTAAATTATTGAAAACTCTATCACGAATCCTGTCTGCGTTACTTTTCTGGGCAGTGATTTTCTTGTGCCTGTAATTTCAACACAAAATATTAGTTTATCTTTGCGATTAAAATGGTATTGGATTGGATTAACGATGTGTCGGCAATTTTCTTTACTTGGTTTGAATTTAACCTGTCCAATGGTAAGATTACACATGTATCTACCCAATGTTAAAACTGGTCGCATAACGCTCACCCAGAGTCCTTCATTTACACACACGGATAGCGATATTTTGGCTGGAATGAGTAGTGTTATAGATGGAGGCCGCCACTTAATTTAAGGGCGTTTTCACCCCGTTTACCCGCAGCATCTTTAATGGGTTCCAGTAATTACACCACGAAATTTTTAAAGCCATCCACCCTGCCAATCCATGTGTTTTAAAGGTAGGGTGTATTGTGTAAAGGTAGGCCAATCCATGTGTTATAAACGTTGTTGTACAAACCGCGACTGGCATTCAAGTGCACATGGGTAAAGGCGTTGGTCTGGTAACTATCAATTGGTGGGTCTATGGATGCTGAGGTGAAGAGCATCGATTTCACCCCATGCCAGAAGCCTCCACACCTTTAATGTTTATGACAGTGAGTTAATTTTTTTCCTTTTAAATAGAATATTTATATTACCAAGTCTTAGCGACCGAATTACATTAACCTTTAAGGGAAGTGTGCATGTACCAAATTCTGGTGCAAATATCACTTCTTAACTGGCAAAAATCAGGGGGAATCTTCCCTGGCTAGATACTCTTCCTTGACTTGTTTACTATTCAAAGAATTTCCTCTTTTTAATTTTTCTTCCAACAACCTTCTCCACGCGTTGCTATGAAAAATTTATTACTTTTCACCTTGAAACCAATTGGTAAAAATATATTTTATTCCACCCTTCTTACCTTGGAACTGGTGTCATTCAATGATGAAGGGGATTACTTCCTTTGTATCCTTAAATCTCTGTTATTTTAGATGTATGCGTGAGATGGAAATTTTAGTTATTAAGGATAATTGTTGTGATGGATGCTATTTACCTAACAATTGGGTGTAAGAAACTCCCTTATCTATATAAGGTTCTAGAACAAAAATGGGTATTATGTGTAGGTTGGAGGAGATTTTATAGAGAGGAAGAGTACTAATTGAATAAAATGTAAATACTAAAATGTACCACTAACTGCAAATTGATTGGGTAAGTCCTTAAGTAGGAAGGTAATTCAATCATTTAAATCTTCAAATTTGTACACCTAATTGTTGTTATGATTGCGTATCTGTGTGCTTCTCGTTTAAGATAGAAGAATTGTGAGGCTTTTTTTTTAATGAGTGTTAATGCTGGAAGAGTGATCAATGCAATTAGATGATTCACAATAATAATGATATTCTTACTCTTGAACTGTATGATAAGGAAAACTTAAACATTGTTATCTAGTTATAACCATCATCCAATTAAGTGTTAGTTTAGATACTTAAAAAAATATATAATAAATAAAACACATAGAATTTCTCTATGACTATTGGCATTGACAGTTCTCGCAAACTTTTTCTTCATGTTGATTATGGTTGAATTCAATGATTAGATCAGTCGCGCGCCTTGGAGAAATGTTGCTTCTTGATCATTTAGACAGTAGACTTCTTGCGCGCAGTGAATTTATGTTGTAATGAATGATTCTATGGATATTAGACTTCTTGGACCAAATGAATTTTAATGTGACAGATGGCTGCATTTATGTGATTGGAATCTTGCGTGCCATGAATTTAAATGTTGATGAAGATTGATAACGAAGAGGGGAAACCCTTGCACCTTGGCTAATTGATGGTTTGGATTGATGAATTGGATGATCGACGATGCTATTGATTTAGCTAGTTGCTTGGCTTGATTGCGCTAGTGGGATGTAGACACCTCCTTGTTCCTCAGAACAGTCGCTAGCCGTGAGACCTTAAATGGTCAAAATCGATGGGAACCTGGGCTTGAGCGTTGCTTATGTGTCCTGGAGGTCCTAACCATTGCAGGGTAGGACAGGCAGGTAGTCAGTCTTATTTTTATTGTCGGTTGATTGTCGTTCTTTGCTTACAGATGCTTGATGTGCGTCTTAGGTCGTTATGTTGTGGTCGCAGTTGCATGAGTCTTGTTCATCGTTGTGTTGCGACGCAGAGTAGAATATATTTATTACCCTTGTACACACGCGCACAAAAAAAAAAAATGCACTTGTTATAAGAGGTTGTTGATGTACGAAATGGGAGGGTGTTACACTTTTGTTATATTTCATTATGCTAGTTTATTTTGTTTTGTTTTGGTTCAATTGTATGAGATTTCCAATAATTATTTGTTGGCATGTAAATACATCATCCCTTATACCAATTAGCCTTCCTCTCTATCTCACATACATAAAAGGTAGTTGGGAATCACATTGATTGGTCTCCTTGGATATATCTATCTCATTGAGAATTTTGTTAGAAGATGTAGTTTTTTTATTATTAAAATTGTATTTGGTATGAACATTTTGATATCTCATTATTTTTATGATCTCAATAACATACTCAAAAGTACGTCATTCACATTTAAGTCCATGAAATAATATTTTTTTTTTTTTTTTTAATATTGTGATAAATATTTTCTTATTAGTCCCTGCCGAAGGCGTAGAGGGACTATAGCGATCGATAATTCGTTGACTTCGTATTAGTTTGTCCTTTAACCACAAATATTTGCATAATATTTATTGTTGGAACTAGAGAACTAAAAACAATGATTTTTATATAATACAAAATACCATATATGTCATGATCTGATTGGATAAAAGATTGGAGGTCTTATTGCTGACTTCGCTATTTCCAATGTTTTATATGTTAGCATATCCAAAGTTTTTGATCATATACAGTCTTTATTAATCATATATTTTATTATGCATTGCTCGAAGGTGGATTAATGCTAACATTAGTTTGAATGTTTGTCTTAGCATTTTCTGCTAGCTAAATTTATCCTAAGTTTTGTTAATTATAAATATTTTTATGTTTGGTGTACTATTGTTATTATTATTATTTTTATTTTTTATTATTATTAAGTACTTAACGCATGTAAAGAGGTTTGCCACACACATTCTTTCTTAAATGTTTACACAGCGTGAGGCCCTTGGATGGTTCTGACAACCTTAAATGTTTACCTAACATGCCTCACAACCTTAAATGTTTACTTAACAGACGTGTTACAATACATTTTCCTTTGATTTTTGGATACAATCTTGTCTGTAGTGAATTTGGGAAGTTAGAATTGTTCTTGCAGTTTGCAGGGTTGAGATCCTACGCCTTTGTTTGCTTCAACTTTGCAAGGTTGGTTTCCTGCATCCACAGTTGGACCTATTGTTCTATATCACAAGATGCAACAACTATCGTCCCACAAAAATGTGAGAATGTCGTTGGAGGTAGAACTTGGGATTTTATCTATTTCATACGCTATGAAAACTATAGTTTCATAGGAAAATTGAACACTAATGGAATGTATATTTCTAGTAAGTCCAATGTCTCCAACCCTGATGCCTTTAACACGACATATCATGCCTTTAAGACATGATATGTACATCAAAGTGTGGCATGAACGTGTGGAAGCATGGTGGACTGATTTGCTTCCATTTTAAAAAGTAAGCAGGTTATATAAATACAATAGTATTTAAAGAAGTATTGTAAATGCCCTACCTTGGTTTTTATCAGGGCACATTTTTTAATCAAGTTTACTTCAACTGAAATTTAGGAAATTGCTAACTGAAATTATTGTAATTGCATATTTGAGTTGTTGGGTTTGTATAATCTTGGTGTGAAATAATTTTTTCAAGGTGTATAGTCTTGGTTCCTCGGAAATTTAGAAATTTTGCATGGTGTATAATCTTAGTGTTTCAAAAATTTAAAAGTTTTTTAGTTGTTGTTTCAAAAATTATTTATTAAATTCAGAAATTTTTTCAAGGTGTATAATCGTGGTGTCTCAGAAAATTTTGGATGGTGTATAAACTTAGTGTTTCCGTGTATAATCTTAGTGCGTCAAAAATTTAGAAATTTTTCATGGTGTATAATCTTAGTGTTTCAAAAATTTAAAAGTTTCAAGTTTTGGTGTTTCAGAAATTATTTCAAAAATTTTAAAAGTTTTTTAGTTTTAGAAATTACTTCATAAATTCAGAAATTTAGAAATTTTTCATGGTGTATAAACTTAGTGTTTCCGTGTATAATCTTGGTGCCTCATAAATTTAGAATTTTTTCATGGTGTATATTCTTAATGTTTCAAAAATTTAAAAGTTTCATTTAGACATTCTATCAAAACAAAATCAAATTTCCAAAATTCTAAATTTACATTTAAAAACATTAAAAATAATATTGAATAAAATTCAAATAATTTTTTATACTATTATTTAAATAAAAAGTGTTATAGCATTATATAAATTACTATAAATCTTGGTAAAATATTATAATATTCTGGACTGAATGCCCCATTTTTAATCAAGTTTACTTCAACTGAAATTTAGGAAATTACTGACTGCATATTTGAGTTGTTGGGTCTGTATAATCTTGGTGCCTCAGAAATTTAGAAATTTTGCATGGTGTATAATCTTAGTGTTTCAAAAATTTAAAAGTTTTTTAGGTGTTGTTTCAGAAATTATTTCATAAATTCAGAAAAAATTTCAAGGTGTATAATCTTGGTGTCTCAAATTTTTTTGCATGGTGTATAATCTTAGTGTTTCAAAAATTTTAAAGTTTTTTGGGTGTTGTTTAAGAAATTATTTCATAAATTGAGAAATTTTTTCAAGGTGTATAATCTTGGTGTCTCGGAAATTTATAAATTTTTCATGGTGTATAAACTTAGTGTTTCCATGTATAATCTTGGTGCCTCAGAAATTTTTCATGGTGTATAATCTTAGTGTTTCAAAAATTTTAAAGTTTCAGGTGTTGGTGTTTCAGAAATTATTTCAAAAATTATAAAAGTTTTTTAAGTGTTGTTTGAGAAAATATTTCATAAATTCAGAAAAATTTTCATAAATTCAGAAATTTTTTCAAGGTGTATAATCTTGGTGTCTCAGAAATTTAGAAAATTTTCATGGTGTATAAACTTAGTGTTTCTATGTATAATCTTGTTGCCTCATAAATTTAGAAATTTTTCATGGTGTATATTCTTAGTGTTTCAAAAATTTAAAAGTTTCATTTAGACATTCTATCAAAACAAAATAAAAATTCCAAAATTCCAAATTGACATTTAAAAACATTAAAAATAATATTGAATAAAATTCAAATAATTGTTTATACTATTCTTTAAGTTAAAAGTGTTATAGCATTATATAAATTACTATAAATCTTGGTAAAATGTTATAATATTTTGGACTGAATACCCTACCTTGATTTTTATCAAGGCACATTTTTTAATCAAGTTTACTTCAACTGAAATTTAGGAAATTACTAACTACATGTTTGAGTTGTTGGGTTGTATAATCTTGGTGCCTCGGAAATTTAGAAATTTTGCATGGTGTATAATCTTAGTGTTTCAAAAATTTTAAATTTTTTTAGGTGTTATTTCATAAATTCAGAAATTTTTTCAAGGTGTATAATCTTGGTGTCTCATAAAATTTTGCATGGTGTATAATCTTAGTGTTTCAAAAATTTAAAAGTTTTTTGGGTGTTGTTTCACAAATTATTTCATAAATTGAGAAATTTTTTCAAGGTGTATAATCTTCGTGTCTTCAAAATTTAGAAAATTTTCATGGTGTATAAACTTAGTGTTTCCATGTATAATCTTGGTGCCTTGGAAATTTAGAAATTTTTCATGGTGTATAATCTTAGTGTTTCAAAAATTTAAAAGTTTCAGGTGTTGGAGTTTCAGAAATTATTTCAAAAAAATTTAAAGTTTTTTAAGTGTTGTTTGAGAAAATATTTCATAAATTCAGAAATTTTTTCAAGGTGTGTAATCTTGGTGTCTCAGAAATTTAGAAATTTTTCATGGTGTATAAACTTAGTGTTTCCGTGTATAATCTTGGTGCCTCATAAATTTAGAATTTTTTCATGGTGTATATTCTTAATGTTTCAAAAAATTAAAAGATTCATTTAGACATTCTATCAAAACAAAATCAAAATTCCAAAATTCCAAATTTACATTTAAAAACATTAAAAATAATATTGAATAACATTTAAATAATTGTTTATACTATTCTTTAAGTAAAAAGTGTTATAGCATTATATAAATTACTATAAATCTTGGTAAAATGTTATAATATTCTATAAATTATTAAATCTCATGTTGCGGTCGTTCGGACTCATGATACATAAGCATGACTATAAATGTGAACCCGCGAGTCCGCCAACCCGTGAGTCCAAGAACCCACTCACCGTGTCACATCTATTTTATTCTGCTATATTTTTATATGTGCATTTCATTTCCTTTGATGCAATAGCTTAATATATATAGTTTTATGTGTATTTATCTTTTTTGTCTTCTATACTTAACCAATTTCCAGTTTATCTTTTCCCTATACTTTATCTTTCTCGTTACTTAGTCGTTTTTCTGAAAGTTGTGAGCACGGGTATAGTGAAGCTTGCGAGTTTCAGTGGTCTGGGGTCGAATTGCAAATGATGGAAGTGTTGTCTGCAAAATGTGTATCAGGGAATTGTTGGGTGCAAAATGTATATGATGGAAGTGTTGGGTGTAAGATGTATATCACGAAACACACGAGACATGAAAAATGAAAAATAAAAATAAATATGAATACCGAAGGCGTAGAGGGACTATAGTGATAGATAATTAGTTGACTTCACATTAGTTTGTCCTTTGACCACAAATATTTGCATAATATTTATTGTTGGAACTAGGGAACTAAAAACATTGAATTTTATATAATAAAAAATACCATATATGTCATGATCTGATTGGATAACAGATTGGAGGTCTTATTGTCGGCTTTGTTATTCCCAATGTTTTATATGTTAGCATATCCAAAGTTTTTGATCATATACGGTCTTTCTAAATCATATATTTTCTTATGCATTGTTCAAAAGTGGATTAATGCTAGCATTAGTTTGAATGTTTGTCTTAGCATTTTTTGCTAGCTAAATTTACCCTAAGTTTTGTTAATTATAAATATTTTTATGTTTGGTGTACTATTGTTATTATATTATTTTTATTTTTTATTATTAATAAGTACTTAACGTATGTAAAGAGGCCTGCCACACGCATTCTTTCTTAAATGTTTACACAATGCAAGGCCCTTAGATGGTTCTGACAGCCTTAAATGCTTACCCAACAGGCCTCACATCCTTAAATGTTTTCTTAACAGATGTGTTACAATACATTTTCCTCTGATTTTTGGATACAATATTGTCTGTAGTGAATTTGGGTTGTTAGACCTGTTCTTGTAGTTTGCAGGGTTGACATCCTATGCCCTTGTTTGCTTCAACTTTGCAAGGTTGGTTTCATGCATCCGCAGTTGGACCTGTTGTTTTGTATCACAAGATGCAACAACTATCGTCCCACAAAAATGTGAGAATGTCGTTGGCGGTAGAACTTGGGATTTTATCTGCTTCATACGTTATGAAAACTATAGTTTCATAGGCAAATTTGACACAATGGCTTTAAGACATGATATGTACATCAAAGTGTGGCATGAACGTGTGGGAGCATGGTGGACTGATTTACTTCCGTTTTTAAAATTAAGCGGGTTATATAAATGTAATAGTATTTAAAGAAGTATTGTAAATGCCATACCTTGGTTTTTATCAGGGCACATTTTTTAATCAAGTTTACTTCAACTGAAATTTAGGAAATTACTGACTAAATTACTGTAATTGCATATTTGAGTTGTTGAGTTTGTATAATCTTGGTGTGAAATGATTTTTTCAAGGTGTATAGTCTTGGTGCCTCATAAATTTAGAAATTTTGCATGGTGTATAATCTTAGTGTTTCGAAAATTTAAAATTTTTTAAGGTGTTGTTTCAATAAAAAATTCAGAAATTTTTTCAAGGTGTATAATCTTGGTGTCTCAGAAATCTAGAATTTTTTCATGGTGTATAAACTTAGTGTTTTTGCGTATAATCTTGGTGCCTCATAAATTTAGAAAATTTTCATGGTGTATAATCTTAGTGTTTCAAAAATTTAAAAGTTTCAGGTGTTGGTGTTTTAGAAATTATTTCAAAAATTTTAAAAGTTTTTTAGGTGTTGTTTTAGAAATTACTTCATAAATTCAGAAATTTTTTTCTTGGTGTCTCAGAAATTTAGAAATTTTTCATGGTGTATAAACTTTGTTTCCGTGTATAATCTTGGTGCCTCATAAATTTAGAAATTTTTCATGGTGTATATTCTTAGTGTTTCAAAAATTTAAAAGTTTTATTTAGACATTCTATCTAAACAAAATCAAAATTCCAAAATTCCAAATTTACATTTAAAAACATTAAAAACAATATTGAATAAAATTTAAATAATCGTTTATACTATTCTTTAAGTAAAAAGTGTTATGGCATTATATAAATTACTATAAATCTTGGTAAAATGTTATAATATTTTGGACTGATTTACTTCTATTTTTTTAAGCGTGTTATATAAATGTAATAGTATTTAAAGAAGTATTGTAAATGCCCTACCTTGGTTTTTATCAGGGCACATTTTTTAATCAAGTTTACTTGGACTGAAATTTAGGAAATTACTGACTGAAATTACTATTATTGCATATAAATTGAGAAATGTTTTCAAGGTGTATAATCTTGGTGTTTCAGAAATTTAGAAATTTTTCATGGTGTATAAACTTAGTGTTTTCATGTATAAATTACTATAAATATTGGTAAAATGTTATAATATTCTGGACTGGTTTACTTCCGTTTTTAAAAGTAAGCACGTTATGTAAATGTAATAGTATTTAAAGAAGCATTGTAAATGCCCTACCGATTTTTATCAAGGCACATTTTTTAATCAAGTTTACTGTAATTACATATTTGAGTTGTTGGGTCTGTATAATCTTGGTGTGAAATAATTTCTTCAAGGTGTATAATCTTGGTGCCTCAGAAATTTAGAAATTTTGCATGGTGTATAATCTTAGTGTTTCAAAAATTTGAAAGTTTTTTACGTGTTGTTTCGGAAATTATTTCATAAATTGAGAAAAAATTTCAAGGTGTATAATCTTGGTGTCTCAAAAATTTAGAAATTTTTCATGGTGTATAAACTTAGTGTTTCCATGTATAATCTTGGTGCCTCTGAAATTTAGAAATTTTTCATGGTGTATAATCTTAGTGTTTAAAAAATTTAAAAGTTTCATGTGTTGGTGTTTCAGAAATTATTTCAAAAATTTTTAAAGTTTTTTAGGTGTTGTTTCAGAAAATATTTCATAAATTTAGAAATTTTTTCAAGGTGTGTAATCTTGGTGTCTCAGAAATTTAGAAATTTTTCATGGTGTATATTATTAATGTATCAAAAATTTAAAAGTTTCATTTAGACATTCTATCAAAACAAAATCAAAATTCCAAAATTCCAAATTTACATTTAAAAACATTAAAATTAATATTGAATAACATTTAAATAATTGTTTATACTATTATTTAAGTAAAAAGTGTTATAGCATTATATAAATTACTATAAATCTTGGTAAAATGTTATAATATTTTATAAACTATTAAATCTCATATTGTTGTCGGTAGTCGCGCACCGTGTCACATCTGTTTTATTCTACTATATTTTTATATTTGCATTTCATTTCCTTTGGTGCAATAGTTTAATATATATAGTTTTATGTGTATTTATCATCTTATAAAGGTAGGGGTGGAACTTATCAAAAGAA
Source organism: Picea glauca (assembly GCA_000966675.3). NCBI lineage: Eukaryota > Viridiplantae > Streptophyta > Pinopsida > Pinales > Pinaceae > Picea > Picea glauca. The sequence goes on along the minus strand of JZKD02S1660367.1, from coordinate 186,104 downwards.
TGCCATGTTAAAATAATAGTTTGATTATCTTCAAAAGATGACAAAGCTATGCAAACAAGACTCATACTTGAAGCAGAAAAGAATGATACAGTCCCAATAATATCATCTAATCTATTTTGTTTATGATTATTTTCAAAATATGGAAAAGAAATGCATACAAGACAAATATTTAGCCTTAAAAAAGTTCTAACAATGACATTTACTTCATTTGTTTGAGAAGAAGTGGAGACACAAATTTAGTTTTAAAAAATTAGTTATTTCACTTGTTTGACAAGTGGAGACAAAAATTTAATTTCAAAAATTATTCACTAATGTAATTTATTCTATTTGTACACAAGCATGATAATTTCTATATCTAAGTTTCTATGGATTTATAAGATTTTTTATAATTAATTTTACTTAAGAAAACCAACTTCATTGTACACACATATCCAAGTTTTTATGGATTTATAATCATTTTTATAATTACTTTTACTTAAGAAAACCAACTCCATTGTGCAAACACCTTATAAATTCATTCAATTATGTCCTCCAACTCCATTATACAAACACCTTATAGATTCATTCAATGATGTCCTCTCCAAGACATTGACAATGGAGATTATTGACCTTAACTAATTTGTAGAACGTCGTGTCACAAGTGATGATGATAGAACATAATTAATCATGATCAATTTAAAGCATTCCAAAGTATTTTTTAAATAGTAAACTTGAGTTACTTTAAGTTATATATTCTTAAGCATATATTGACATCAAGCATGCCAAATATACTTGCCTAACATACACAAATTTCCTATATAATACATAGCAAAACCAAAGGATTCATATATTACAATGTTATTACCCCATGGATAAGCCTAGGAAGATTGAAATTCACTAACACAAGGTGAGCCTAAATGAAAGAGGACTTTTTTGAGAAACCTTGGGCACAAAATGACAAAAAAAAACATTTATGCACCCCAAACCAACTTGAGGGAGACTATGTAGGAGAAATAGTGAGATGCATGTTCTTAATGAGTGTTTATGGTTAAATTTATGAGAGACATGATTTCAAACTGGGCCTATGGGTTGTGGGCCCACTGTACTTTTTCTATGCCACTTTGATGTTCTTTCAATTTTGTAATATAATTTCAAAGAAACACAAAAAGAAAAATGTGATCCAACAAAGGAGGAAAATAAATTTGAAACAAACAGATGATTAATGTATCAAACAATGTGTTAACTCATTCTAAATAAGTTAGTGCACCAACCATTATCTCAAAATTGGCCTACAATTTAATGATCTGGCTAGTAGGTTATAAGAATTCAAGTCTCCATAATACACTCATGGTAAGATTCTACAATCTTCCATCTTCTTGGTTCAACTCTCTTCACATTGATTTTTACGAGTTGTATCCAAGATGGTATCACCAAATAATTGTACCAAGAATTAAGTTGTTCCAGGCAAATTAACTTTTAATTTACTTTTAATTAACTCAACAAATTAACTTTTAATTTTTCAGGTAAATTAACTTTTAGGCAGGGACTACGCTGCCATGCAGCACTTGTTTATGTGGTGATAACAGATCCAATAGCATAAGAATTCAAGTGCTTTAAGAATGTGGTTAACTGTCTATATATCTGGGAAGAACTCTATCTAAAACATTGAATATTTTCACCCCTACAATCTGTGCACTGACTATCCAATTCATCAACTATAACTTCAAGTAGTGACAATGCCTTCTTAATCTCAATGAGTTATATTCACCTTGAGGTTAAGGCATACGCAATAAGGTATATGGGTTCTCTATTATGATAATTCTTGCATGAGTTAGTTAGAGTCATGTTGAAGTTTAAAACCATGCAAGGTCATGTGAATTTATATCTTTTTAGAAAGGGGTCATTTTTTATGGTAGTCACTTATGAAAGAATATAGTGACTAATTTTACCCTGTATTGACCTTTTCCTTTAATGGTTTCATGCTACACATTTCAATGCAAAATTAAAGTAATTTTGAAACAAATCGACAACCATCTCTCATTTATTTCTCAAAATGAAAAGAAATACCATTCATAGACATGAGTTTCTAGTGAAGTTGTGACTGCCTATAAATTAAGCCCAAAGAAAATTGAAGAACTACAAAAATGCATAAACAATATTTGACCATTTTCCTTTGTTTTGTTAATTAAGATCTTAGGATACATTACAATTGGTATTGGAGCTAATGGTTACAAAATTGAGGACTATGTGGGCTTAAGGACATACATGATAAAATAATAAACCTTACCTTGGTTTGAGAAAGATCTGTAATTCCATCATTTACAACTTGTAGCTCTGTCTTTTACAGACTCTGGCATGCAGTGCTCACTCTGATAATCTCATCGATTGGCCCGTTGAACCTTACAATACTAGATGATCATTCAAATATTGGAATCCTAATATGCTTTGGATCTGTTGGGTGATTATGTGAAATGATAACAATAAAAATTACTCTAAATGAGGAACACTTTGATGTTAGGATATTGAGACGCTTAGGAGTTACTTAAGATCAAGTTGGTCTAATGCGTCTTTAGGTAAAAGTGTGTTTATTTAGAATGCATTTGTATTTATGTAATCTGGCAGTCATGATATGTTCTAGACATAGAGTGTTTTGATGGATCATATTCTCCTTGATATTAATGGCTATATTGATATGCGGCTTAGCACCCGATTGGTTAATGAACTCTATTTAAAGAGCATGGAGGGTCATTTGTTGATGATCGATTGTGAGAAATATCTTGTAAAATATTTTTCTTTTGCATTAATATATTGCCTCAAGTGGTCATGTTGGTTGGGGTTGTGGACGGTTTCCCTCTTCAAGGGTTTTAACCACGTAACAACACTGGTGTTATGATATTTTATCTGGTTGTGTGAGTGGTTTCTTAAGGTGTTCATCCTGTGTGGGAATACCATGTTTTGTCAAACATTTGAAGCTAGCATTAGAGATTATACCAAACTTTTAGATAGATATGAAAAGAAAGATAGTTTAGAATATGTTGAAAAGGTACTTAAGATTATGAGAAGCAAGAGCTTTTCCTAGGATGTAGTGGCATGCATTGTATTTATTCACATTTGTAGAAAGACAGGAAATCTAGATTGATCTAGAGAGATATTTGATCAGATAGGAGTGCTTAGAGTTCAACCAAACCAAAAAGTATATGGCTCAATAATTATAGCTTATGTGAAAGCAATATTTCCCAAAGTGGGAAAATATTTAATAAGAGAGATGGAAGCGAAGGACATCAAACCAAGGAAGGAATTCTACATGGCACTTCTCAAGGATTTTTCATAGAGAGGTCTGTTTGATGATGCACAAAGGATATTCAACACTAGATGATAAAATTCACATCTAGTGCATTAGTTGCATATGAGAAGTAGATAATTTAGATCTCTTAAAAGAAGAAAAAATCCCCTGCTAATAAAATCAATAAGAGGTGCAGTTCTTGGATTGATATGGTCATCCATGAAAGAAGCAAATGCTTGGAACAAGATGTTGATAAAATGTAATAGTAAATAAAAATAGTAGGATGATAAGTGAATACGCTCCTAAACTATGTACTTCTCTCACCCCAACCTCTAAATCTCTAGAATAATCATTTCTCTCTAGAAGGAAAAGAGGAGGTTCCTATAAACTAGGAAATAGCTATAGGCAAGGCCTATTAGAAACATTAAATTTGACAGCTTTGGAAAGACAAGAATTTTGTTTTCTTCAAGAAACAACAAGTCTTTCCCAAAGCAATTAGCTTTTGAGTATCAATTCAAAGTGTATAAAACCTAGAGCATGAGGCACTTTTTGGCATAGTCTTGATGGGGATCTAAATGGGAGTAGCTTGGATGAACTCAATGAAAACATCCTCAAGACATCTTCGAGTAGATGTGGATTTCTAGGGACTAACATATGGAACCTTTGGTATTGTCTCATAGTTAGTATATGGTTAACATTTTGATTGTC
>JZKD02S1660367.1:149093-169987 GCA_000966675.3 Picea glauca | reverse complement strand
GGGGGGGGGGGGTGAATTAGTATGAGAACTTTTTACCACTTTCAATCACAATATATATAATCTTCAACTTTATCAGCAGTATATCATTTATGATTGCATTCAATATATCATGAGCATATAACCATAAGTAGTGCAATTCAACATATCACATCAAATACAAAGTACACCAAAATTTACGTGGAAACCTAAATGGGAGAAAACCACAAAGCGTTTTCTTATATATATCAAGAATACATTCATAGGAAGCACTGAATTCTCAATCCTCTAGCACCAACTGAAAGGAGGCACCAACCCCCTGATTTACAGTCACCAACCTGAAGGAAGCTACAACTCCATGAATTCTATGACACCAACCGGAAGGAGGCTACGACCCTCTAATTTACAGGCACCAACTGGAAGGAGGCTGCAACCCTCTAATTCACAGTCACCAACCTGAAGGAAGCTCCAACCCCTTGAATTCTACGGCACCAAACAGAAGGAGGCTACAACCCCCTTTCCTTTCCCCGTCCTACCGCCCTGAAATATAAGTGTAGACTCAAACTGTCACTACCAATGATCAACCTGTAACCGCCACTGTCACTGTCATTTTCATTGATACATCAACCTACCATTGTCATTGTCATATCAACCTGTAACTGATGATCAACCAATCATCCAACCTGTCACTGTCTTTGTCACTGATATAACATCATCAACCAACTATAACAAGATCCACTCATATGGATACCAAAACCATCACCATACCATATACATCAACATGTACCATACCATGTTACATCAACCATGTACAACAACATCTACCATATCATGCATCAACCATGTACCAAAACATGTACCATATCACATACCAAGATCACCAAGAAGTGCCTCTAACAATGTACCATATCATCATGAATATATCTTCCTCAACCATGTGCAAAAATAAGTATCAAACCATGAACCATAACATCATCAATATGTGTCTCAACATGTACTACCATCACCAAGATATGCATCAAGCATATACCATATCACTCATGATATATCTCAATCATGTCATACACCATGTACCATAAGATATCATCAATGATGTGCTTCAACTAAGTACCATAATATGTGCCTCAAGCATGTGATAACATCACCATCACATATATCAAACCAGATACCAAGATAGCCAAGATATACTTCTAACAATGTATCATATCATCACAAAGGTGTACCATATCGTGTACCATCATCATCAAGACATGCCTCAATCATGTACCATAAACATATCCCTCAATAACACATGTAAATCATACCTATGATCATGTAGCATACTTGATATACAAAATCACAGACATGTAGCTCTTCCTCAACTTCAACAACAAGAGAATGGCATCTTCATCAAACTATACCTCGGTCTTGCGAGACTAGTTTTGGATTATTCACAAACCCTAAATTTAAAAAAACATAACTTTGTTCCTGTAATGCATAAATTTCCGGAATTTTAACCACATATACTATGAAATTTTTCTTCCATTTCCTCAAAATTTCAGGGTCTGAAACTTCTCAAAACATAAATTATAGCGAAAATGGTAGACCTTGCTGAATTTTATCCTATTCTGAAGAGTGAGCTTGTACAACATCCCAAGTGCTCAATATTTGATATATGATTCTGAAACTCATACACAAGATACTACAGACTATTATTTTCCCACTAAAATTGGTCTCATGGAATTTGGATCCTCTATGAAGAAGTTATGATTGTTTTACTTGGAACACATGTTTGAGACTAGTTTTAGGACTAGTCAAAAACCTATATTCCACAAAGTGTGTTTCCAAAAGTACAACGACCCAGAAGCTAAGATTTTTACCACAGATACCTTCATATGTCTTCTTAATAGCCTCCAATTTTTTTATATCTGAATAATTCTAGAAAAAATGTTATAGTCGGAAATGGTATTATCACCTTTAAATAACATACCTTAGAATACATCATCACAAGACTTCATCCTCCCTTGGAATTTCTCCCTTATTCACTTCATATTCCCTTTGAAATTCACCTCGGATATCCTTGGTTACCTCAGATAAATATCACTTGAGTTAATGTAACGAATGAACTCTTAGGTTCCTTATTTATACTAGATATGGCACCCTCTTTTTAGGGTCGACTTAACCTAAATAAAATTCAATTTAATTTTTAATGATTATTCCATTGAGGCTGAATTTACCAATAACATATTTAATATTTATTGCAATGGGGTTGACTTGTAACTTCTTATTTGCAACAATTTTTCTTCTTTTAATTAATTTTGGCTCGACTTGTCACTTCTTGTTACAACTATTTAGGGCTTCTTAACCATTCTTCGGGGCTTCCAACTTCATGACCTCATAACTCCTCAACCGTGAGGAACTATCTGGCATTCCACCTACTGTTGGAAATGACATGACGAGGAATATCCATATATGATTTTATTACTTGAATTTACACTATCATTCATGCCTTTATTTCTTAAACAACTTCGGTCTTCACGACCACACCTTTATGGCTTCTTGTAGACTTATTCAAAGTATATTCCCGCGAGGGCCATGCTTAGAGATACGCCATAAGGGGACCACTATGGAGACTTCTACAAATACACCCACCACATCTATTGACATCAATGACAACCACTTATTTTGAAATCAATGACAACCAATTGTCAAACAACATCAATGACAACCAAGTATCCAACAATCTCCCCCTTTGGAATTGATGGCAACACTCATACTTCAACACTTATGCTCCACCTGTGACCAATGCTCCTGATATTTCTCTCCTCATGTTTCTCTCCTCATTTTTCTCTCCCCCTTTGACATCAATGACAAAGCATATCTCCCTTTGGGGATGATCCCCATGTCTTGATGCTTATGATCTTTCTCTCTGATCTTTCTCTTTCTACATCTTTGACATCATAGGCAAAAGGGAAACCCCCCCTGTCGATATGTCTCGCCCTATCTTCATGCTACTAATCTGGTCTCTCTTTCTGGAAATTTTTCTCCCCTTGACTTCTTTGCAAAATTTCATGTAGATCAATGTGGGGATTTCCTATATATAATTCATTTTTCTCTCTTTCGTTGTTTCTTGTTCATTGGTGTTTCCTATTGTAATTCACTGACATATATAAAAAAAATTCAAAGTTACTTGACTTCAAGTCTTCATGGATTGTCAAGTTCACATCAATAACCATACTCTCCTTCGAAAATATTATTCCTACTGGTGATTTCTCTTCCCATGTCTTGTTGTTCCTTTCACTTCTTGTCTTCCTATCACTAATTGATTCCACTTGTCCATTAATCCCACATATTCCAATTGTTAATATTCTTTCATACATTTTTATGCATCTTCTCTGGTTCATGTACTTTGTACTCTCTACTAAATATCTCATGAATCCATCTTGTCCATATGTCATGAAATTGTCCAAGACTCTTCTACTCAACTGCACACAATGTTGACCCATTTGTTGCAACTAATCACAACATATTCTTTGTTGCTTTTCAACTTGTTTATTCAATCCACAAATCAAAATCTACATGTCTGCAACAATATGTACTAAATATGTCTCTGATTGAATACATGTCTGGAATATTTTGTACAATCATAAACCTCTTCAAGTGTAACTTCCAGATGATACCTACATGGGTATGTGTTTCAAAAGTTACTCCTTAACCAAACAAACATTTACAAAAATTATGCACTTTTATCATCAAATCACTCTGAATCTTCCTTTCCAAAATATACAAACACTTCAGATTGCTCAAAAGATAGTTCTCTGATCTATAGAGTTGTTGCTTAGACTCCCCCTATTCAATATTCATATTTATTGGGAGTATCCAATCTAGATGGCTCAGAAAAATATCTTCTCTAATGCGTAGTAATCTTCCTCTTTGTATGTGGATTCATCATTTTCCTTTTCATCCTCTTTCTGAATTCTGACACTCTTTTCATTTCCTTCCTGAATTCTGATATCTTCCTCTTTATCTGCTTTGCCTATAGATTCATCATGATCTTGTGTTGATGCAAATATTTTGAGTATGATCTCTAGGACTTGGTTTTCATTCACCTCTTCTTCTTGTTTTTCATGTCTTCTCCAAACCTCCATGTATTTGGCATCTTCCTTTTTTCCTGTAGATTTGTCTTGATCTTGTAGTACTACAAATCCTGAAAGTATGACTTATGGGTGTTCTTCACTCATGTGTTCTTCCTTTACATGTTCTTGTTTTCTTTTCCAAATATTCTTATATCCAACATCAATGTTCTCTTTCATAGAAGTATCCATCATGCTTCTACAATCACGAGCTATATATCCATAATTGTGACATTTATAACATTCATTAATGTGTGGGGCCACATATACATTTTGTGCTTGACCATTTCTTCCATAAGGTCTTCAATCTACAATTTTATGTATAAATTTAGTACAATTAAAACAATGACCATAAAATAAATTTTGATACATGGGTGACTGATCTTCTTTGTGATGTAGTCCTTCTGAATTCATGCCTTGGCTAATCACAATATTATTTTTTTTGTGTTTCCTTCATAATGATTGAATCTTCTTTGATACTTGAATATGGAGGGTATTATTTTATATTTGTATCTTTAGTAGTCTTCTTCTTGATTTTTCTTCATTTCTGGAATGTTCTTCTTTGAGGGCTCACATTATTCCTTCTTAATAGGGCCTCTGTTGACTTTTTTATAACTCTTAGCCTTCTCTTCATTCTTCCTTTCTAGCAACATGTAACACTTCCCTTGAACTTTCTTTATTAATTAAGTGGAGTATTCTTTTTCTTCAGTGTTCTTGTTGAGTTTGAAAACTTTAAACCTTAACGTGACAACTTATTCTTCAAGCTTCTCACAATCTTCTTCTCTCTTTATCATCTGAATCTTCATGACTTATTCCCTTCTCTTTTCTCCTTCAAGTTGGGTTTTGAAGGAGATAATTTTTTTTCAAATCTTATTTATTGTTGGCTAATGTATGCTTCAAGATTAATTAAGTCCTATGATCTTTCCTTAGTCAAAATATTTTCTCTCTTCTCTGCTTCCTTTCTTTGTGCTACCATTTCATCTTCCAAATTTTGTTTTTCTTCCAACTAAATTTTTCGTGCTTCTTCAATCCTTCTGGATTCTTCTATCTGGACTTTTAGGTTTGTTGTAACATCCTCGGCCATCAACCCCACTGTCGGGAAACACTACTACGCGGAATAACACTTATAAAGTATGCATTTAAATGAAGTTAAGTGACTTAACACAGAGTAAACACATAATTACCACTAACATACAGAATTAATTAGAATTAAAAATAATTCCACTTGCAATGGAATACATGATAATATTACAAGCATCACAGACATACATTTTAATTGAAATTAAACACATAATGATACTTATCTTTGAAACTGTAGCAACTCCACCAACTACGTACAGACCTTCCGCGAACCTCCCATCCTTAGACCACGCTGCTCATCACGCTCAACAGTGGGTCACTCCCGAGCTGGGACTAAGCTCCACCCCGAATAGGGGAATCCTAAACTAAGCTAAGGTTATAGGAAAACTACACAGAGAAAGCTGAAGGATTCTCTCCAGGAGCCTTCTTACGCCCACCACTCACGGACTCTCATTCCCCACATGCATGTTCCACCTGGGAGTATACACCTTCACAAGAAAAGTCCATCGGTGCTTCATCTCCCTCTCTAGGTCTCGACAATAGGCCGGATCAGGAATTCTCAAATCTCTGTAGTTGGTGCTGGACTCTCTCTGGGAGAAAACCACTTCCCAGCAGACTCTCTCACCTGGAGAGAGTTTCTCACAAGCCTAACAACCTGTCTCTTCAACCACAAGCTTGACTACCCGCGTCTTCAACTAGTTTCAGCCCAATTCCCCCAAGGTGAGGATAACAACAACATAATTCCACTCAGGAAAAATAGAAGGCAGCAACCCAAAGAAAGTTCAGGTACAGAATCATCTCTGCAAGGGTGGATAGGCTGGGCTCATAGGATACACAGGTGACATGACTCAATCCATTGGTTTTCCATTGGTTTCAGGGTGCGTGACAAGGAATCCATGCAGAGGTTGAACACAGACTCAACGGTTCAGACAAAGGATGTGTCCGCTTCTCAGGAAAACATCACAGGTTGGCCTCATGGTTTCAAGTTTCAGAGTTCCGTGAGGTATGCAAAGATCAGACACAGAGACCACACGATTCAGACAGTGGACGTAAGAATGGAGGATGAACCTCCATCACGACTTAATTCTTGGGTTAAAATGCATGTGTCTGGGCCGACACATGTCACTCATGAATCTGCATGCACTCCATCAAGTATGCGTTCCCTTTTTCCAGTAACTTAGGATAAAAATATACCTTTCACACCACTTTGGAATAATAATAAATTATTATTCTCAAGGACTTAAGCCCCTAAGCTTAGCCCCTCTTTCCAACCTTTCAACCCCCTTTCCCTTACTTACCTTCTGGAAGATGAGTCCCCCATCACTCTTTCTTCATGGTCGTTCTGCACGCAGCAATGTTTAATATTGATTAATATTCTGCATAATTACATATACAAAAATAGGCTCTTGGCCTATAACACTTAGGCTCTCCAACCTAATAAACACATAAGCCCACCAGCTTATCAATACTCGACTCAACAGCCTACAAAACATTATTACAATTCATAATATAACTGGGGCACGTCCTTGGGGTATTACAATCCCCTCCCCTTATTTTTGCACTGTCCTCAGTGCAACTCTTTACATAACATCAGCAAGATTTTCAAAATATTCAAAAAGATGCGGGTATTCTGCTCACATAGCATCTTCATGCTTCCATGTCACATCCTTAGGACCGTACCAAGTCCACAGGACCTTTACAAGCCCTATGGCTCGATTCTGGAGTTGTTTTCTTTTCTGGTCTAATATGCGCACAGGATGCACTTGCATGACACTTTCTTGCTCCACCTGAATCACATTCCAATCGATTACATGATTATCATCATGTATATATTTCTTAAGCAATGAAACATGAAACACATTATGTACAGTCATGGATGCAGGTAATGCAAGCATATATGCAACTGGCCCAATCCTTTCTAGGATTTCAAATGGCCCACAAAATCTGGCTGCCAACTTGGCGCAATTTCCTAGCTTTAGGGAACTTCTATTGGATTTAACTTTTAGGAAAACATGATCGCCCACTTTAAACTCTCTGTGGGTTTTGATTTTATCAACATAATTTTTCTGCATGTCTTGGGCAACCTTTAAATTCTTCTTAATTTTTAGCATTTGCTCTTCCATTTCCTTGAGCAAATCTAGCCCAACTACTTCCCTATCAGCTGGATTATCCTAATTTACTGGATTATTTCACTTTATTCCATAAAGTGCTTCAAATGGGCTTATCTTCAATGATGCTTGATACCCATTATTGTAGGAAAATTCTGCCAAGTGTAGGTAGTCTTCCCATTTTGATGGTTTGTCCATCACATACATCCTCAGTATGTCTTCTATTACTCGATTCACCCACTCTGTCTTCCCATCCGAATCAGGATGATAGGTTGTACTGAAGTTCAGATTTGTTCTGAACCCCTTGAATAACCCTTTCTAGAAATTTGAGGTAAATTTCGGGTCTCTGTCAGACACAATTGTCTTGGGAATTCCATGCAATCCTGTCAATTCCTTCATAAATATGTCAACAACATCCGTTGCCTTGTGAGTAGTCTTCAACAGAATGAAATGGGCAGCTTTCGTAAGCTTGTCCACTACCACCATGATTGAATCATGTTGCTTTCTTGTTCTGGGCAATCCCATGATGAAATCCATTGTCACTACATCCCACTTCCACTCAGGAATGGGTAAAGGCTGCAACAACCCTGCTGGGTGCCTGTGTTCAGCTTTAACCTTCTAACACTCCATACATTTGGCGATGTATTCTGCAATCTCTTTCTTCATACATGTCCAAAAGCAATGGCTTTTGACTGCTGCCACAGTTTTCTGATATCCAGGGTGCCCTGCATAAGGCACATTATGCATTTCATTCAAAATTATATGTTTCAAGTCCTGGAAATTCGGTACATAAATTATGTTCTTGTAGAGAAGTGTTCCGACAGTTTCCAATTTATAATTTTCCACTTTCTTTGGCATCTCACCTTGCTGTAGTTTTTCTACCAAATCCCTGTACTGCAAATCTACATTTGCAGCTTCCAAAATTATGCTTTTAATATCAGTTTGATACATGCTAATGGTTGTAGCATGTAATTCATGCACTCTCCTATTCAGTGCATCATCCACTTTATTCTCCTTCCCTTTGATATGCTTGATATCAAAATCGTACTCACAGAGAAACTCCAACCACCTACTCTACCTAGCATTCAAGGTTGGATGATCAAACAAATATTTTAGATCATTGTAATATGTTCTTAGTTCGATCCTCCTTCCCATGAGGTAATGCCTCCATTTCTTTAGAGCGTGAACGATGGCTGCCAACTCTAAATCATGAGTTGCATAGTTCCTTTTGTGCTCTTTCAACTTTATGGATTCATAACAAATTACGAATCCATTCTGACTGAGGACTCCTCCCAGACCTTCTTTGCATGCATCGGTACAAACCACAAAATCCACATTTGGATCTCCAATCTTTAGGATTGGAGCATTGGTTAACAGTTGCTTCAATTGTTGGAAGCTTTTCTCACATTCTTTTGTCCACTAGAATTTCTTCTCCTTCCTTTGCAAGGAAGTGATAGGGTGAGCTATCCTCGAGAACCTTACGATAAACCTTCTGTAATAACCAGCTAGACCCATAAAGGATATGAATTTCATCACATTCTTTAGCACTGACCATTCTTTGATGGCATCAATCTTCTAAGGATCTAGAACTATCCCATCCTTCGAAATAATATGCCCCACGTAATGGATCTATTTTTTATTAAACGCGCATTTTCTCAACTTGGCATACAGTTGGTGCTCTTTTAGCACTTGCAGAACCATCCTCATATGTTGTTCATGCTCCTCCTCTGACTTGGAATACACCAGGATGTCATCCAAAAATACTATGACAAACTTGTCCAAATAGTCCCTGAATACACCATTCATTAGGCACATAAAAACAATGGGTGCATTTGACAATCCAAATGGCACCACTGTGAATTCATAGTGACCATACCTTGCTCTGAAGGCGGTCTTTTTGATGTCTTCATCCTTTATCCTTACCTGGTGATATCCCAACCTGAGAAATATCTTTGAAAATATCTTCGCATCCTTCAACTGATCGAAGAGGTCATCAATCCTCGACAGAGGATATTTTTTATTTACATTTACTTTTTTCAATTGTCTGAAATCGATACACAATCTCAACGTCCCATCCTTCTCCTTCACAAACAGGACCGAGGCACCCCAAGGTGACACACTTGGGCGTATATACCCCTTCTTCATAATCTCTTCAAGATGCAATTGCAGTTCTTTCAGCTCCAATGTACTCATTCTATAAGGATCTTTTGATACCGGAGCTTCTCCAGGCATCAAGTTTACAGAAAAATCAATATCTCTCTTCAGGGGTAATCCAGGTGCCTCCTTGAATACATCTTCAAAATATTTTAGTACCGCATGGTCTTCGATCTTTGATACCTCATCCTTAGATGCTTCCTCCACATGGGCTGCAAATAATTGGCAGCCTTTCCTCTAGCACTTCTTCCGCTGCATTGTTGAGATTTCTCTGATAGCAACAACTCTGGGAATTCCTTGGACTGTTTTCCGATTTCCTTCCTCATCCAGGCAAGTGAATGCCTTATTACGATAGTCCAAGATGACATGGTGCTGGTCCAACTCGTCCATCCCAATTAGACAATCATAAGAATCTAAAGGCAAAACATTCAATTCAGCCTTTGTGCTCAGTCCATTCATGTCCACTGGATAGGACTTAACTAACTCAGTGACTTTTCTCTTGGTTCATGTAGCCAGCTACACTAACCAAGAATTTTCATGTTTTCTTCTTGACAATTGCAAACTTTCCACCAATCTAGGATCTACATAACTATGGCTAGCCCCTGAATCGATTAAAATAGTGAAGGGATGGTTATTGATTATACCTTCCACTTCAATCATGTGCGACTTATATTCAACTTGTTTGTTGTCTAGGGCTCCGTAGATCCTTGGTATTCTACTTCCCATGTCCTCCATTGTTTCAGCCTGTTGAACATTGTGGATAGTTCTCACTTTGTCATTTATGTGGGGGGAATATCTATACCTATGGTTTCCTTTACAACCCCAACACTAAATGGGCATTCTCCTTGGCCTTTGTCCCCTACGTCAACCATTCTCGACTCTCTAAACGATGGTTGTCCTTGAGGACTGTTTCTGAAAAAGGGAGGTTTGTTTCCCTTCTGCCTCTGCTCTTTCTTAAACTTCTTCTGGTCATCCCAAGCCTTTCGAAAAGTAGGCTTTTCTCTTTGCTGCTCATATAGGCATTTCTCTCTTCTTATCATTTCTTCCATAGTCTTAGGGTCATCATATTGAATCTTGTCCCCAATGGAAGGTGGCAGTCCACTCAGATACCTTTGAATCTTGATAGTCTCATCCTTGATGAACAAAACATACTTCAGTAATTCCAAAAACCTTCATTCGTATTCATCAATGGTCATGATTCCCAACTTGAGTTCAAAGAACTCTTTCATCTTTCTATCATAATATCTTTTAGTCAAGTATTTCTTCTCGAAATATCTCTTGAATTATTTCCAAGTGATATCTTTCTCTCTAATGTGTTGCACCTGCACAAGTTGATCCCACCACATGGATGTTTTTCCTTTCAATTGATACATCACAATTCTTCCTTCTGCATGAGAGGAATAATTCTACAGTTGGAAATATTTCCTCATGCCAAGAAATCATGTCTCATCATCTTCCTCCTTCTTATGTTCTCCATCAAACGTAGGAGGCTTAATCTTGTTCATTTCTCCCTTTAGTTCATCCACTCCAGATCTCCTATTCTTTCTGGTAGGATATGGGCTTGAACTATTGTGTGCCCTCCTCTTGGAACGATCTTGGGAGTGATGATGGTGTCTACCAACACTCCTTGATCTTCTTCCCTCAGAAGTCTGGTGACTCCCTGTTTTGCTCAAGTCTCTCTCCTTGTCCAACTTCTTTTCTATTCTCTCCAGACTCTTCATCAACTTTAAGTTGAATTCTCTTTGTTGTTCCTTAGCTTTCATGATCTTTCTGCTATCTTCTCGGTGAGTTTGGGCATCTTTCTGCAATTGTTCCATGATTTTCATCATATGCCCTTCCTTATCTATCTCTTCTCCATACCCATTGGAGTTTGACCCTTCAACTCCCAAATGAACATCCATCCCTTTAGTGTCGTTCTCTGAACTAGAAGCATTATGTGTCTCCTCCATTTCTTTTCACTCAGTGGAAAATCTATTCAGTTCTGGCACTTGTTAAACTTATGCAACACAATGTGTAGAAAACCGTAATTTGTCAGGTCATCATTCCTTAACAAATCCCACAACATTCATAAACAAATCTGATTCAAGAAAATGTTCAGTTTTCATTCTCCGTGATTCTCGTTCAATCAAGAATCCCCGCAGATTTTGTCTTTCAGAGCTCTGCTCTACTAAGTTTCCAAGCACTAGCCCCTTTGTCTCAGTTCCCCAACCCATGTGACCATGGGTCATGACCAAGTGCTAGATCAATAAGCGCACACTCGGGCCTTCAGCCTTCGGCTTCGGAAGATTTCCAAGCATAACACAACAGTCACTCGAAGTTCCGAGTTACTGAACTCGCGCAGTAGGGTGGATCAATGGTCCACGTCTACCCAGCATCCTATGGCTAACACTTCGTTGTGGAACTTCAAGCATCTGAGTTCTAGGACTTCGGAAGATTTCACATCCGCACACCCCGAACCATTAATCTCCAAACACTCCCATGTCACCTTAGGTGACATTATTACATTACATCACTTAACATTTTCCCAATTGCGAGGGCATGCAATGGTGGTTTGGAGTAACTCACCTTTCATCCCGCAATTCTTTTGACACTGACACATAAACCCTTGGTGAAACTGTGGTTTGGATTGCGGGACCGCCTTGAATAATTATCTTCCATGCAACTTGGGTCCCCGCAATGTATCCGGGCCATTGATCTTGATGTATCGTGATCAATGCCACTGTGGGTCCTCCGACCTTTAACTACGTTACGTAACCTCTGGCCCCACTAACCCTTCTCACACAAGATGCTACATGGCGGAATACTAGCGACTTATACGTGGCCCATTCAAATGGGAGACACTCGTCACGTTCCAAATGCCATCTCAATCTTCCACGGGTTCTAAACCCACTAACACGTGGCACACATCCCATGTGTCCACGTCACCTCCAGGTGACATCATAATGATTCACCACTTCGGTTCTTCGGGCTTCAGGAGTTTCAACTCCTCTACGCTCGCTTTTGCCCGAAGCGCTTTCTCCCAAAGTTCACAATCTACCGATGTGTGTCCTCCTTCATTATCAATGGCTATGAGTGACTTTGACACTTTGGGCTTCGGGAGTTTCAAACTCTGAGCACTTGCCTCCTCTTGAAGTAATTCCACCCGAAGTACACGATCTCTTGACGCGTGTCCTTCGCAACGGACGGTTGTGATCTACTTCGAGACTTTGGGAGTTTATCACACTCCACACTAGAAATCCTCCAAAATGATTTTCCTTTGCCTTCCTGGAAACGGATCTAATGGTCAGGCTCTTTTCCTATGATCTACGGTGTAGATCTCCTTCAGAATTTTATGCCTCAACGCATTCCACTTCTCCCAATTGTCGAACTCTGAAAGGGTTCTAGGATAACCCTCCTACACCTTTTTTGGATCTGACGGTCGTAAAGGACTTTCCTTTTTCCCAAACAGATCCTACGGCTCCAACACCCCAAGTGTTGAGCACTCTTTCTCTGTGGTCAAGTACCACGTCGGCAGCGGTTTTATTCTACCGCTACTCCTCCTGAGATTTGTAACACGACCAAGTAACCCCTTGGCACTCAAAAACATTATAAGGTTTGAAATTGGTTCCTCCGAACACCATTTCCACTCGAAACCTTGGGTCCAAAGACCACTTATCCAGCCCATCCAAGCTCAACGTTGAAACCATGGGCTCTAATACCATATTGTAACATCCCCGACCATCAATCCCACTGTCATGCAACGCTACTACGCGGAATAACACTTATAAAGTATGCATTTAAATGAATTTAAATGACTTAACACAAAGTAAACACATAATTACCACTAACATACAGAATTAATTAGAATTAACAATAATTCCACTTGCAACGGAATACATGATAATATTACAAGCATCACAAACATGCATTTTAATTGAAATTAAACACATAATGATACTTATCTTTGAAACTGTAGTAACTCCACCAACTACGTGCAGACCTTCCACGAACCTCCCAACCTTAGACCACGTTGTTCATCACGCTCAGCAGTGGTTCACCCCCGAGCTGGGACTAAGCTCCACCCCAGACAAGGGAATCCTAGACTAGGCTAAGGTTACAGGAAAACTGCACAGAGAAACCAGAAGGATTTTCTCCAGGAGCCTTCTTACACCCAATACTCACAGACTCTCATTCCTAACATGCATGTTCCACCCGTGAGTATACACCTTCACAAGAACAGTCCATCGGTGCTTCACCTCCCTCTCTAGGTCTCGGAAACAAGCCGGATCAGGATTTCTCAGAGCTCCATAGCTGGTGCTAGACTCTCTCTGGGAGAAAACCACTTCCCAACAGACTCTCTCACCGGGAGAGAGCTGCTCACAGTCCTGAAAACCTGCCTCTTCAACCACGGGCCTGACAACCCGCTTCTTCAACCAGTTTCATCCCAATTCCCGTAACGTGAGGATAACAACAACATAATTTCACTCAGGAAAAACAGAAGGCAACAACCCAAAGACAGTTCAGGTATAGACTCGGCTCTGCAAGGGCAGATAGGTTGGGCTCATAGGATACACAGGTGACACGGCTCAATCCACAAGTTTGCCACTGGTTTCAGGGTGCGTGACAAGGAATCCACACAGAGGTCAAACACAAACTCAACGGTTCAGATAGAGGATGTGTCGGCTTCTCAAGAAAACATCATAGGTTGGCCTCATGGTTTCGGGTTTCGGAGCTGCGTGAGGCATGCAGAGATCAGATGCAGAGGCCACATGGTTCAGATAGCAGATGCAAGAATGGAGGACGAACCTCCATCATGACTCAATTCTTGGGTTAAATTGCATGTGCCTGGGCCGACACATGTCGCCCATGAAGTTGCATGCACTCCATCAAGTATGTGTTCCCTTTTTCCAGGAACTTACGATAAAAATATACCTTTCACACCACTTTGGAATAATAATAAATTATTATTCTCAAGGACTTAAGCCCCTAAGCTTAGCCCCTCTTTCCAACCTTTCAACCCCCTTTCCCTTACTCACCTTGTGGAAGCTTAGTCCCCCATCACTCTTTCTTCGTGGTCGGTGTGCACGTAGCGATGCTTAATCTTTATTAATGTTCTTCATAATTACATATAAAAAAACAAGCTCCTGGCCTATAACACTTAGGCTCTCCGACCTAATAAACACATAAGCCCACCAGCTTATCAATACTCAGCTCACCAGCATACAAAACATGATTACAATTCATAATGTAATTGGGGCACGTCCTTGGGGTATTACATTTGTAATCATTTGTTGGACTTCTACAGAGTTGGGATTTTGATATCCCTTCTTTAGCTCGATCGATTCTTCCTTGAGTAACTTGTTCTTCCTTCTTTCTTTCATTGGATTGTCTAGAGCGTTGATCAATTATGCTTCAAGATTTATTATGCCTTCTTCACAATCTTTTTCTTCTAAATATGTCTGACATGAAGAGCATACTTCATTTCATTATGTTTCAACATCTTCTTTATTATGATTGGTATGCTCTGACTTTTCGATAGAATGGGATTACTTAAAGTATAGATTATGTAGATTATCCCAAAGTTCTTTGGTTGATGAGCAATGTCCCACTTTGTATTTAATTGAATCACATAATACTTCTAAGATGAAATCCATTGTCATTTTGTTGTTTCTTTTCAATTCCTTCTTGGTTGTAGTCTTCAGTTTCTTTGTAGCGGTGTATTTTGACACAATTGATTGCCAAACATCAAGCCCTTGTGCTTGTAAAAATGTTTTCATTTTATTGTTCCACATCTCATATTTTAGACCAGTCTGACCATTAAACCATGGTATTCCATTAGCTCTGTATCCATTAGTCATGACATCCATGATCTACCTTCCAGTGGTTAAACTGATTTCTTGAAGGACCGACGCTGATACCAATTGTTGGAATATTAAGAGGGGGGGTGAATCAGTATGGGAACTTTTTACCACTTTCAATCACAATATATATAATATCCAACTTTATCAGTAGTATATCATTTATGATTGCATTCAATATATCATGAGCATATAACCATAAGCAGTAAAATTCAACAATATCACATTAGATACACAATACACTAGATTTTACATGGAAACCCAAATGGGAGAAAACCACATAATTCTTTAATATATATATATATATATATAGGAAGCACCAAATTCCATATTCTCTAGCACCAACTGAAATGAGTCACCAACTCCCTGATTTACAGCCACCAACCTGAACGAAACTACAACTCTCTGAATTCTCTGACACCAACCAGAAGGGGGCTACGACCTCTTGATTTACAGGAAACAACCTAAAGGAAGCTCCAACTCCCTGAATTCTTCGGCACTAACCAGAAGGAGACTACAACCCCCTTTCCTTGCCACGTCCTGTCGCCCTGAAATATAAGTGTAGACTCAAACTGTCATTACCATTGATCAACATGTAACTGCCATTGTCACTATCATTGTCATATCAACATATAACTGATGATCAACCAATCATCCAACATGTCATCGTCTATGCCACTGATATACCATCATTAACTAACTATAACAAGATCCACTTACACGGATACCAAAACCATCACCATACCATGTACATAAACATGTACCATACCATGTACATCAATCTGTACCATATCATGCATCAACCATGTACCATATCACATACCAAGATCACCAAGAAGTGCCTCTAACAATGTACCATATCATCATCAATATATGTGACTCGACCATGTGCCAAAATAAGTATCAAACCATGAACCATAACATCACTAAGATGTGTCTCAACATGTACTATCATCACCAAGCATGTACCATAACATCACCAAGATATGCATCAATCATATACCATATCACTCATGATATGTCTCAATCATGTCATACACCATGTATCATATCATCAATGGTGTTCCTCAACTAAGTACCATAAGATGTGTCTCAAGCATGTGATAATATCACCATGACATATACCAAACCAGATACCAAGATAGCCAAGATATATTTTTAACAATGTATCATATCATCACAAACCATAAGATATCATCAATGTTGTGTCTCAACTAAGTACCGTAAGATGTGTCTCAAGCATGTGATAACATCACCATGACATATACCAAACCAGATACCAAGATAGCCAAGATATACTTTTAACAATGTATCATATCATCACAAAGGTGTACCATCATCATCAAGACATGCCTCAAGCATGTACCATAAACATAACCCTTAATAACACATGTAAAGAATACATATGATCCTGTAGAATACCTGATACACAAAATTATAGACCTGTAGTTCTTCCTCTACTTCAACAACAAGCAAATAGCATCTTCATCAAAATTTACCTCAGTCTTGCAAGAGTAGTTTTGGATTAGTCACAAACCCTAAATTTAAACAATCATAACTATGTACCTGTAATGCATAAAGGTATGAAATTTTAACAATATATACTCTGAGATATTTATTCCATCTCCTCAAAATTTCAGGGTATGAAACTTCTCAGAACAGAAGTTATATCGAAAATGTTAGACCTTGATGAATTCTATCATATTCTCGAGAGTGAACTTGTACAACATGCCACGCACTTAAATTTGATATATGATTCTACGACTCATACTCAAGATACTAAGGACTGTTATATTTCCATTGAAATTGGTCTCACGGAATTTGGATCCTGTATGAAGAATTTGTGGCTTTTTTACTTGTAAAATATGTTTGAGACTAGTTTCAGGACTAGTCCAAAAACTCTATCTTCCATAGAGTGTATCTACAAAATTACAAAGATCCAAAAGATAAAAATTTTACCACAAGTACCTTGATATTTCTTCTCAACATCATCCAATTTTCACTATCTGAATAATTCTAGAAAAAATGTTATAGCTAAAATGGTAATATGGCCTTTAAATAACATACCTTAGAACACATCATCACAATACTTCATGACCTCATAACTCCTCAACCGTGAGGAACTATGTGATGTTCCACCTACCATTGGAAATGACATGGTGAGGACTATCCATATATGAGTGTGTTACCTACATTTACACTGTCCTTCATGTCCTTATTTCTCAAACAACTTTGGGTTTTGCGACCACACCTTTGGGGCTTCTTGTAGACTTATTCAAAGCGTCTTCCCATGAGGGCCATCCTTAGAACTACGCCATAAGGGGACCACTTTGGAGAATTCTCCAAATACACCCATCACATCTTTTGACATCAATGACAACCACTTTTGTTGACATCAATGACAACCAACTGTTCAACAACATCAATGACAACCAAGTATCCAACAATGAGGAACAAAGAAGTTTGTTTATTGGGAGACTTACTTTTATGGCTAAGTCATGTTGTTTCCATTTGTATGGTCTTAGTCCTAAAGAGTTGCTTGCAGAGGGTGATTTCTTGTTTGATGTTGAAGTATATTTATTAATTAGAGGGCATGAAAAGAATGTCATGGAAGGGAGAGGCCTTCCAATGCTTTCAAAATGGTCCTCCTACCTCGATAGATATAAAATATTCTACATATTTAGTTGTGTTAAAATCCCCCAGTTTTGCCTCAAAACCCCTCTCTTTTAACAAATTATATCCCCTAATCCTCAAAAGTGATGGAGTCTCACTACTCTTCCACTTCTCATATTTCAATTTAACTAGAGGCTAAGATTTTAATCCAATTATCAACCATCCTTGTGTGAAGAAGAGAACATATCGTATTCATGACCTAGAAGCTAACATTGAATACCCTTTTTCATGGCCGGGTATATGTTCCTCGTATTGACCCAATCTACAAATTGTTTTAAGAGGCAAATTTTCCCTTTAATGATTTCATGCTACTCATTTCAATGCAAAATTAAAGTAATTTCAAAATAAACCAGCAACCAACTCTCATGTATTTCTTAAAATGCAAAGAAATGCCATTCATAGACATGAGTTTCTAGTGAAGGTGCATTTTCCTATAAACTAAGCCACCAAAAAATGAAGAACTATGAAAATGAATGAACAATATTTGACCATTTTCCTATGCTTTTGTAATTAATATTTGAGGGTACATTACAAAGGGGAATAGGCAAAAAATTCAGAATAATTTAAAAACATCAAATATATTAATAAAAGTCCTGTGAATGAAATGCTAGTATTGGGGCTAGCAGATAAATGGATGTAGGATGCACCTATGGAAGTAGGGAAATCCACTAGCCATTGGAAAATTGAAGATTATTGTACAAGAGAGGCTTCAGAATGGTCCTCCTGCCTCGGTAGATATAGTCCCTTATGTGTATTTTGTTGTGTTAAAATCACCCAAAAAATTCCCAAAATCTCTATGTTTTTCCAAATTAGACCCCCTAATCCCCAATTGAAACTCTCGATTACTTTAATTACCTCCCAAGCATAGCCCTCCCCCCCGAAGATTCTCGATTTCGAGAGAAAATCGAACCACCACACTATTTCACACCCACTGATCACGGTTTCATGGCCATGGCCAATTCAAGGGAAAATGAATTTGTGTTGTGTTTTTTTGGGTTGTTCTATTATATGTTAATTCATTTGTTTTTTATTGTTTATATATATATATATATATATATATATATATATATATATATATATATATATATATATATATATATAAACTTCCAGGCGTAATCCCTTAATGGAGCATGTCAAACATCATCGTCATGAAGATGAGTCAAGTATCAATGACATATAACATCAATTTGGTGGTGTTCATGAATTATAAGATATTCTAGTTTATACGAAATTGATTGAAGATGAATTATTTTACAATGTGTTCAACCACCTTATTCAATAATATTGAGTGACGCTATTCAAATTTGGATCGAAATTAATATACAAACATTTGAGAAATAATATATGTTTTCAGTTGTGGTTGATATTAAGCTAGCTAGCAAAATGTGGGTTGGGATTAAGTTGCAATTCATGAGGTAAATAATTATATTGTACATGTTATTGGGTGTGGCGTCACGAAGAGTAGTCAACACATCCATGGACACTGTAAAGATGAAATCAACATGAAAAATTCCTAATCATGAACATGATAAAGCACACTAAATGACTACACTACTAAAACTCAATTACATTCACAAAGTCATTATCTAGTCATATATGTTTATCCTTGATCTATATTAATAGTTTAGGATGGTCATTTATAGCTATGCTACTTAAATTTGCTCAAATTTGGTAGTATTTAGCTTATAAAAAATATCGTGACGAACTTTTTTGGTCACATAGTTACAAATTTGTTATTTTATACTAGTGTATAGTACTAATCGCAAGTAATCCTAATGTTCCTTCTCAGATATCTAATATATCAAAATATCATCAAGGAATATATGTACAAACTTATCTAGGTTCTTACAAAAGAAACTAATCATTGAGCACATAAAATTAATTGGTGGATCAATCACCACATCACTACAAATTAATGTTGGTTGTAACATGTCCCAAACTTTGTATTGTATATATCCTCATCCTTGATACACATTTGTTAATGTCATGACTTTACTCAATCTTGGAGAAGACTTTTGCTTCTATCATGTGATGAAACAAATCATTAATCCTTCAAAAAAGATATTTGTTTTTAATGGTTTCTTTGTTCAACTACCTATAGTCAATATATAATTTAAAAAATAAAATAAAATTATATTTTACAAAGAAAATTGATGCTTCCTATGTTGAAACTCTAGTTTGAGTGTACCCTGTATCCACAATTCCTACAATGACATTTTAAACTCTAATGACTCTACAATGCTCATCTTATATGGAGATATATATTTAGGCTCAACTCTAGGAGCAAGGCCTAATGTAAAATCTACTTTCATGTTTGGAAAAAATCCAAATATATCATTTCAAAATACATACCAAAAATTTGTAAGACCAAATAATATTCAAGTTTTCGTTCCTTGTTGTTAGATGGATCCACCACTACTTTGAATAACAAATAACTAATAATTATGTTTGAAGAATTTAATAACTTGTAAAGTTGATATCACTCTTATGGATATGTACCTCGGAATGGATTGAATCAATGTCTCGTTCCTTCTATCATCAATACAATCAAAAAATTTATTACAACAATCGACTTATGCATAATGTGGCTCCAACCGATTTGTCTTAATGTGCATGTCAAAAAATATAATTGGTAAAATATTCAAAATCAACACAAGTTAAGAATTATTTCATTTCAATTGGACATATCTTTACAAATTCACTCACCTTCCTCTTAGTTCAAGTGGCTATATGAACTAACCATGACTTGTTATGCTTAACCTACTTAAAATTACAACTCTAAACTAACTTAGGTGTATATTGCTATGATTATCTCTAAATCAATTAAAAATTAAATAGATTTGGTTTGAATTTTAACTTGAATAGTGACTCTAAAGATTAATGATTGACTTGATCATCCTCCAACATAACATGGATATTGGACACCCATGCCACATTATCCACTATTACTTTAT
>JZKD02S1660367.1:139005-149083 GCA_000966675.3 Picea glauca | reverse complement strand
TGGATGGGATAATGGAATTTTCCTTTACAACCATCCTCGGGGATCAAGTAGTGTATATTCATAGAAAAACTAATCCATTATATGACCTCGAATCATAAGAGGGTTTACAAGACAACTTGATTTCTACCTATAAGTATCCCTGTTTATTTCTGTTATCATCTTAAATATGACAATATAATATACCTTGTATCTTTACTGGTTGTTATTTTTTTATATTTTGGTTATTTATTATGATTTAGGTGAATAATAAGCATTTAGTTATAAAGTATTTAATTTTCTTTTTGTTAAAATTTATATTATGAATAATATAAGCTCTAGTATTTAGATTTGACTATATAAACTCTGACATATTAAACATTAAATACTCTAATCTAACCCAATACTTACTACTTCAATTAAACATCCAATCCATTATGTATTGAGCATTGACTCCGCTCTGTAATTGTTAAGCTTTTAACATTGATGGATAATATGTATTCTGCATTTCAACATTCAATGAATATATATAACATATATACAGTGTTAATTATACATTCTACTCCGAGGATGTATATACAACCGTATATATTATTGATTACAGCATTGATTGGTGCATATTGACTGCCTTCCTTAAAACATTCTTTGAGTAAAAAATCTCATTTTGTTGAATTACCTCCTTCAACATTTTCTTAGTGAAAAAACTCATTTTTTTTGGTGAATTAGTACTGGTCATCTCTTGATTATTTGTCCATTGTATGCCAATTTGGACATCTTACGTTACAAATAGAATGATACTTGCGTCTTCAATAATTGGTTGATGAATTACCTCTTTGAAAATTCTCATTATTTTTGATGAATTGGCAGGGATCTCTTGATTATCCTGTCGATTTGGACATCTTACGCTACAAATTATGTCTTCACCAATTGATTGTTAGAATGGCATGCCGCCTAATTTTAAAACCATTCATTCTTGTGACTTTGAAATCCTTCTCTATTGAAGATAATCTCTCTCTCTGAATTATTCACTACTCTAGTGAACCGTCCACTTCTCAGAATTTAGAATATCTTCTCTGCTAAAAAATTAGAATTTTTTCTGCTTTCAAAATCTTCAACTACTTTGTTCAGAATTCAAAATTTCTTCTTTATGGAAAATTTAGATTTTCCTAACCTATTTTGAATTTAAGCTTTCATTCTCTATTCTTAAAGTTTTTTGTTGAAAATTCGAAACCAAAATTTCTCTCTTTCGATTTCCTTCTATAATTAAGAATTTCAAAATAATTTTGAATTATCTATATTAAGAATATGGAATTTCTTAACATGAGTTTTTTAATTCAAAATTTAAAATTACCTATTTATTCAAAAATCAAAATTTATTATCTATTTAAAGTTTCAAATTTCCTAACCCCAGTGCTGTAGATTAATTATGATAGTTTCAAATTTTAGGGATGACTAATCCAAGTTATTGGGTTAGGGTTTTTGGGTTAGGGTTTTGGATGATGCTGGCTCCTATATGTATATTGTATTGTAAACAATGTAACACAACAAAATATAAAATATACTGGTTTTCTTAGTTTGAGTTTCCAGGAGAAAAATCTCTATTATATTTGTCATTATATATTTTCTGTTCTTTTACTGAAACTCTGTTTGCAATAAATATTATACAAGGTTAAAATCTACAATACAATAAAGTATACTATTAAAACACTTTACTATTACTCCTTGTGTAGTGTAATTTCCTTTTTATCCCAAATCGCTTATTATTGAGAATTATCCTTCTCTCTTTATAATAACTTTTTTTTAGCAATTGAAAATTATTCATTTTGAAATCACTAGTCACTCGGACTTCTACTCTTTGAAATAATTTGGAATGGAAGTTAGCAATTTTTCGGAAGTCTGATTTTTTTGTCTCTCAATTCTCTTATATGATACTCATCCAGATTCGATTATACACTGCCCTGCAACATGTTCTTTCTCTAATGCTCAACGATCACTGCCCTGCAACTTCATGGGAAATAATCTAAAATCGCTGAGTAAACTCAATGTGGAGATGGTCTAAAGTGCAATTCAATTGAGATTGCATTGCATTTTTATTTGATTGATTAAATCCAGAGTACATCCTTTTATATGAAATTTCAAAATGGAGATTAAATACCACCAAAAGCATGAAAAATGTGTCAATTGCTAAAATAGGAAGAACTTTTTTAAATGATTTTTGAAGTGTGAGCTTCATATCTGTTAATATCAGTGGAAAGAAATTTACTACATGACATGTAAATGAACTCTGTTCTTCTATTTCTTCGTTAAATAAATCATATAAATTTCTACATACGTAACAGTGGGAACACCAACTTAACAGCAAAATTTCTACATTCTTGACGGTGGGAACAATAACTTAATCTAGCTCCCAGTAAGTAGAAGTAGAAGCCCACAGCACAACTGGGAAAGAGAGCAATTAATATCAAACAGCTACCAGTAATGTGCTCAATATATATTATATTAAGATCTTCTACAAGAATTGAATGTATGTCTGGACTGCAATCAATATACCATTTTGTTCAAGCCCTTGCTACAAAAAATTAGTAATTTATACCCATCTGAGAAGCCTAAAGGCACTATGCATGGACTTCAAAACTGATCCGCTAAGATCATCCATTCAGCAAATATTTGAGAGTATTGTTACGAACATTGGTTGTGATTCTGCATTCTTCGCAGGGAAAGCACTCGCTGTCGTAGAAATTCGCATGGCATATTTTCTTGCAGGAATGCCCACACCATTCAATCTTCTTCATGCATCTCGCCCTGCATTCAAAGTTTTCATGCCCCCCATAGTGGCACTTTCTCGGGCAAGAATGTCCGCAGATGAGCCTTTCCCTGCATCTCTTGGTGCAAAAGCTGCCATGTCGTCCTTCACTGTATTTTCTGAAATCCTCGCTCCTCTGAGCAACAACTTGTACATCTGGGTGTCTTGGGCAGCATAATCTAATTCCATTTCCCAGACTGCCATTATTTTCTAGATGTTGGACAATGTCTCTCCATAACAAACTCTTGTCTGATAGAAGCTTAGCATTGCCAAAGATATAGAAACCAATTCTGGCTCTGGAGAGTGCAACACATATTCTGTTGGGAATGCTGAGGAATCCTATGCTACTTTGTGGGTTATTTGAATGTAATTTGTCTGAAGAGCTCATATTTCTGACCAATGAGAGCAGTATGATATTGCTCTCTTCTCCCTGGAATTCATCCACGCTTCTCACCTTTGGAATAAACTCGTTTGTGTTCACTATATGAGGTTTCTTGCGACCAGTTAATGACTTGGCCATTTTCTGGTTATATTGTATGCTTGGCAAATGGTATGAAGCATTGATTTTTCTCATAATTTCCTCTGTCTGCGATCTATACATGCTGAGGATACTGATATCTGATGGCTTGTACCCGCAGCAATTGGTTAAGTACAAGCAAAATTGAACAACCGTGTCTGCCTCCATGCTATTCATCCTGCTGTTGCTTCCCGACTCGGGGCGGTCTTCGGCGCTCTCGTGGTCCATGAACACCACATTGCTCTTAACTCCTCTCACATCTTTGAATTCATGAACAGAGGGGTGATCTTTTAACATGGGATAGAACAAATTGGAGAGCAGGACCGATATTGCAGGCCTCATCCTTCTTTGAACCTGCAATGTTTTGTATTCGGTTCCGCAGCTTACCATCCTCTCGAACATTGATACATCTAATCTGTGGGTTTCTACTAGCTTGGGCGTTGCCACAGATGGCCTAAGCTGCTTATGATCACCGATGAGAATGAGATGCTTTATGTTGGGATTCAAGCATCCCAGAATTTGGGCCTCTAATACCTCTGCAGCTTCCTCCACCACCATGATTTCTGATTTCAAAGATGTCAATAGCTCATGATTACGAGCTGCAAAGGTTGTAGTCATCCCCAGGACCTTAAATTTACTCAGTAAGCAGGTCTGAACATCGTTTTTTGCTTGGGATGCTCGGCTACATGCAAAAGCATAGGAACGACTTAAATTTGATAGCTCCCCTAAGGACTGAAACCCATTCAAGCATTTAAAATTTATGGCATTCGCTTTAGTTTTCTTGTCTTTGTTCGACCTGTATAATTGACCCCGAAGATTTTTGGGAATGGCAGGTGCCCTCTTCTTTTTCTTCTTCTTCATAAGCTCATCCACAGTACATTTACTAAGAATGGCACTGGTGGTTCTGGATCCCATCCTCACCAGGCTTTTCTCGCACTCGTAGATTCCCTCCAAGAACTGGTCTAGGGCTCTGTTCGTATAACAGATTATCAGAATTGGACCAACAGAATTCATCTGCAACAATGCCCTGACAATAAGAAGCCCTACAAATGTTTTTCCAGTTCCAGGAGGCCCCTGAATGACCGCCAATTTCTTCGTGAGTCCTTGATGAATGGCTTCTTCCTGGCTTTCATCAACAGAATCACGCTGATTCTTGCAAACTTGGCGCCAATCAACATTATACTCAACATCCTGTACACTGGATTCAATATATACCAGCTGCTCATTGAACTGAAGGTTTTCCATCTCTGGCTTCCGTAAAACCTTGAGGGCATGGACATAGGCCTCGTAATAGGCTCGTGTGCATTCAAACATGCAATACCCTACTGCATTCCGGAGCTCAATTAGTTCATGCCCATCCACTGGTGATCTCACCCCTATAATATTTCTTTCA
The DNA here is from genome assembly GCA_000966675.3 of Picea glauca. Lineage (NCBI taxonomy): Eukaryota > Viridiplantae > Streptophyta > Pinopsida > Pinales > Pinaceae > Picea > Picea glauca. The sequence continues at coordinate 144,394 of JZKD02S1660367.1, read as the reverse complement.
GCAAGTTTTCTCGGATCCCGGTCGGAAACTAATGCCCAAAAAAATGTCATGAATCCATCGCCAGATATGCAGAGCAAGGAATTGTTCATCAGAAGTTTTGACTTCTCCCAATCGACTTGGGCACCACTTTGTACATCAAAGGAAACACCATAGTCAACACCATCGCGGCCTGCTCTCATACCAACATATCTAACGGACGTGTATAATTGGATATCACATAAGCTTTTCTGCTTCTTCAGCCCGGAATTACTTCTCAGTTTCTGAAGGGCTTCTCTATAAGGTGCCAACAGGTCTTCTCTGAGAAGCCTGAATTGGGTATCAAGGTAACTATATGCATCTGGATATGGCTCACCCACCTTATTGATAGGAATGTGATTATCATCCCCTGCATTTTCAACTGATAAGAATTCTTCCGGTGAAGGGATGATTTGGATTTCTCTAAATCCTTTGCCCTGCAACAAATTTGAAGAATCAGCAAATACAATTGACAGTAAAATACAGAAAACACTAATTCAAATTGTAACTAAATTGACAGTAAAATACAGAAAACACTAATTCAAATTGTAACTAAATTGACAGTAAAATACAGAAAACACTAATTCAAATTGTATCTGAGAATACATACACAAATGGCCATTTTTCTGCTCGTTGTTAAGCTTATAACTGTAAGACCAGCAGAGGCAGGAGTTCTGTGATTCTGAAATAGAAAATTAGAGTACAAACCATCAGAGAAGGCAAAGGTGAAAGAAGATTTGTTTGGATTTCGAAATCGTACCAGACAAAGATTTGAAATTAATGTTTATTTGATGACAAGACCATTCTGTACTTTATCCGTACCAACAGAATTTATTGAAATTCAATTCTATTTGCATAAGTCTCATTCTTAACGTATGGAAGGTAAAATTAGCAAAGCATTTTCCCCAGTTCTATATTTGGAGATGTCTCGAGATCAAGAAACTTAAATGGATGGTCGAATTCTACCAAACTGGCAAACAAACAACACAAGATACAGCTCCAACAACTGCAGGTTAGATCTCTACGACAGGAACTTAATGGGAAGTGGCATTAATGCTTTGGCTCTCTTGCTGGCGCCCTCCCATGGTGCGTTGATAAATTTGTAGCGTACTCTTTCTCTGTCAAGTTGTTCAGATGTATGGGCATTTCAATATTCTTTCCATGTTTGTGTAAAGTCGATTTAATTCTGTTAATAACATTTAGTTACGGAGGAAAAAGTACCTTAAGAGTTTAATAATTTACGTAATGTCAAAATCGGCGATGTACAAGCATCCAATTCTTTTTAAAGTATGGGCGGGATCCGGGGATAGTGTGCACCAGACAGATGGAAATAAATAACTTGCAGAGGAAGCACAGATGGAAATAACTTCGAAAGCAAGGACAAACAAAAAAGAATGGACACAACAAAAGGTGAACATGTAGATGCGGGGATAGTGTGGTGTGCACCAAAGGCAGATGGAAATAACTTCGAATGCAAGCACAAACCAAAAAAAACATAGACACAACAAAAGGTGAAAATGTATTTCTAAAGCAAGCACAAATCAAAAAAAACATAAACACAACAAAAGGTGAACATGTAGATGCATGTATTATAGTGTATGATTTTGACACAAACGAAGAGGAAGATAGCAAATGAGTTGAGGAGGAAACATAACATATACATGATTTTAATGTAAATACGAAAATAAGAAATTGTAATAATAAAAAAATAAAAATAAAATGAAATAGAGCCCAAGAAAGTGAAAGTGATATCAAAAAGAATAACACAAACTAAGGTTATGTAAAAGGAAGATAAATAAATGTGAGATAGACAAAGTTTAAGTGAACAACTTGATGAGAATGTGAAGATATAAAAGATAGTTGGAGAGACAACACTCAAGCATTTCGAGAGTTGGAAGATAAATAATTACTAGAATAAATAGTTAAAAATTGCAGGTTAAGAAGTTAGCCAGTAAGATTGGAGGTGAAATATCTCTGATCTCGCTGATCTGGATATCTACTACAGATCTAGTGTTATGACTCACAGATCTGATACTCTGGGGGTTTCTGAATGCGCGTTTTATCTTCAGATCTGATACTCTGGGGGTTTTTAGATGCATTTTAGTTATATGTTTGAGATGTTTTGTGGTTGTTGCATGTGCATGTTATACATTATGGTTTAAACAGTCATATATATGATGCATGCAGAAATAATGAACATCAACCGCCCAATAATATGTATTATGAGATTCAAGCATGGAAATACAATGAAATACTGGAAATGTAGAAGATAGTCATCAGTTAGATCTCATGGATCATCACTGGAATACAAACAAATAACATAAAATACCCGTGATCAGAAGATGAAGGCAGATTTGATGCATGCACGGATAGATCGACAAAATCGGCGGTTCCAAAGAAGCACGGTAACCACTACAAACTAGAAAACTCGTCCAGAAGGTTATACCCGTCGAAATGAGCTGGAAGTTGTCCCAATAGAAGCGCCCTGGCCTCTAGACTAATCCTGGTGACTGTCGGATGGCGGATTTGTCCTCGAATGCTCTGGATCTCGTCCCCTGGGGGTCTGCGCACCTCCTGGGCTCTCTGGATGCGTCTAAATGATTCCACCAACAGAATCGGCTGATATAGGACTCAAAACGTTCGCTTTGACAAATGTGGAACTAGGTCGAAAGGGTTTCCCCATATCTTCTCTGATGCTTCGTCTATAATCCCAATTGTCCTTCCAAAAGAGTTGTGCCCTAGATGGTTGAATGATGTGCTATGAAGGATTCCACCATCTGAATCCAATGGGAAGTGTCTCAATCTATCTGCCCTGGTTGGATCTCAACGGGGTCGGAAGGAAACTGCAATTCGAGCTCTGATACCATGCAACTACACAACCCCTCTATCTGACCTTGCACCCTCACTGGTTGAGTTGTGCAACAATGCAACTAGATACTCCTGAATAACACGGTGAAATACCTGGATGGTATCTACGATGGGCTAAGGTGTGTCTCTCAACACTGAAACCTATCAATGGTGGTGGTTTCCTCTAGAAATCCACAAAACAGTAGAAGTTGAATCTCGTTCTCCTCTGGGAACTCTCAACATCAAATCATAACACTGCATAATGAGGAATTAGGTTGAATTCCTCCCTTTATACTCTTCTCGATCTAATTCACCATTGACCTCACTTAAGCTAGGCACTTTTCCTCTTAAGGTGAGTAATTAATTAATTAAGTCCCCCTTTAGCCCCTTTTCGTTCTAATTCTTCATTGACTTAGGCTTAAGTGACTTTTCCTATGTTTTTTGGCTTAATTCATCGTTTAGTCACCAAATCACCCTTATTTCTCCCTTTGTTCCCTGTTTGTGCCTGACTATAGTCTACGAGAACACATAGACTACTAAGTCACTCCCTGTTGGCCTACTCTTGGGAATGAGACATCACAGTCCTCCCTTCCCGAAATTGCTTGTCCTCAAGCAACATCAATCTTGGGTGCTGCAAAATATGCTCTCCCTCCCATGTGGTATCCTCCACTGGAAGACCCCTCCATCTACCCAAGCACTCCCTGATGACCCTGCTCCTCAACCTGCGCTCTCTCTGCTCTAGTACCTCCTCTGGCACTAGATCCAACTGACCCTCCTCATCCAAGGGTGGAAACTCCTTTAAAATGATATCTATTGTCCCACGACCTTTTTAAGGCAAGAGACGTGAAAGACGTTATGAATCTTGCTACCCTCTGGTAGCTCTAGCTCGTATGCCACCTCACCTATCCTCCTGATGACTCTGTATGGCCCATAAAACTTTGGCTTCAACTTCTCTGCTCCGCTCCTCTTCAAGGAGGATTGTCTGTATGGTTGTAATCGCAGAAAAACCAAATCCCCTACCTCAAAACTGCACTCGACCCTTTGTCGGTTTGCATAGATCTTTTGTTGGTTCTGAGCCGTCTGCAAGTTCTCCCTCACTGCCTGCAGAATCCTCTGACTCTCCTTCACCCAATATTTGGCCCTTGAGACCCTGTTGTCCCCAAACACAGTCTCCATAAAGGAGGGTGCATCGTATCCATACAATGCCATGAATGGTGACATCCTGATAGACATATGGTAAGTTGTGTTGTAGCAATACTCACCCATGTGCGATGTTGCCCCCCACATAGTTCCTCAGATACCCCTCAACCCATTTGTTAATGATCTCTGTATGTCCATCTATTTGTGGGTGGTAGCTAGTACTCGTAGCTAGCTTTGTTTCTGTCAACCTGAAAATCTGCTACCAAAACACGTTGATGAAGCGCCCATCTCTATCACTGACTATCTATCTGGGTAAACCATGCAACCATAATACCTCCCCAAAAAAAAACTATGCTACCTGTATGGCCTTGTAGTCCATGGGTATGGTGAAGAAATGTGCAAATTTGGTTAGCCTGTCGACCACCACAAATATACAGTCTCTGCCCTGCACTCGAGGAAGGCCTATAATGAAATCCATAGAAATGCTCTCCCATTTTTTCTCTAGAATGGGTAGGAGTTGTAGCAACCCTATGGGGTGTGTCTACTCAGACTTGTTCTGCTGACAATTCGTGCACTCCCGGATGTTTTTCAGCACATCATCCTTGAGACCCTTCCATGAGAATCTCTCCCTGATCTGCCTATACGTTTTGAAGTACCCCTGATGCCCTAATGTAGGTGAATCATGACACACCTTCAGAATTTCCCCCTTCATGGTATATTCTAGAACCAAGTAGATTTGGTCCTTGTAGAAAATGACATCATCAAGAACCCAATATCTATCATCAACCACCTGTCCATCCATCACCTCACAAGCAATTTTTTTTTTGGAGTACTCCACCAACAAATGAGCTTTCCAATCTGTACAAATGTCCATCATCAAACACCCTGTTGGCCTCCTAGACAAGGCATCTGCTATGATATTACTTTTTCCCTTGATATACTCAATGTCAAAGTCAAAGGCTTGGATCTTTGAGACCCACTTATGTTGTCTCTCACTGAGGTCTTTCTGATCTAGGAAATACTTGAGACTGTTATGATCAATCTTCACTACAAATATGTTGCCTACCAGATACTGCCTAAATTTGGTTAAGGCATGCATGATTGATAGAATTTCCTTGTCGTAAATAGGATAGAGTCTCTCATACACGTTGAGCTTTCTACTCTCAAGCACAATGGGGTAGCCACCCTACATCAAAACTGCTCCAATCCCCACCCCTGATGTGTCGCACTCTAAGACAAACGGTTGTGGGAAGTCTGGAAGGGATAGAACATGGCATGTGCTCATAACCTCCTTCATTTTATCAAATGTCTGTTGTGACTCCTCTGTCCAATGAAAAGCACCCTTCTTGGTCAAGTCTGTGAGTGGTGCTCCCAACTGTGAAAAACC
>JZKD02S1660367.1:87989-127457 GCA_000966675.3 Picea glauca | reverse complement strand
CTTCCGCTATCAACAATAAAATGCAGCGGGGTCCCCTTCACCCACATCTGTGAATGAAAAAGACGCTCCCCCTCTTCAGGATCTGTTGGTTCTTCTGGTTGAATTGTTGCGGTCGCGACAATAGCAGTGGGGTCCGCGTCAATGATTTGTCCTTTACCATTATTTTTAGAATCAGATTATGAATCGGGGTTTGGCTCTTTATCTTTGATCTCGTCCACCAATGATCATTTTGAGCGACATTCATCGGTGATGTGCCAGGGGATTTTGTGGAACTTGCACCATTTTCCGGTGTCCTTCTTTGTCTTCCCGTGACCCTTCTTTTCTTGTGTCTTGGACTGGTTTTCGGGAGATTGTTTGTTAGGGCCATCTTTGTCATACTTCAATTGTTGTGGATTTGTAAACCCAAACTCCCATTTGTTCTGGTGCTTAAATTTTTGCTCGATTTTAAAAACATATCGATAAGCAACACCGAGTGATGAGATGTCCAAAAAATTCATTTCAGTCTGGATGTATCTGTGTGGAGCCCTAGGGTATTTCAGAACCAAATGTCACTCGGAGTCTTTGATACCCAGCTTGGTGCGCAAGGTATGAAAGGTATTGGTGAACTCCAAAACTGCTTAGCCCCTCTCTTACCGCAGTGTGGTCCATCTCATGTACTAGTCTTCATAGTTTCCAACAGGGTAATATTGTTCATTTGCCGCATCCACAAAAAAATCCCAAGTGGGATCAGCCCCATATATTCCAGACTCATCTGTGGAACTTTGCTCCTAGTAAGTTTCCCACCAATGTTTGACATGAGGGAGAGCTTTAAGGAGTGCGAAGGTAATCTTTTCTTTGTCAGAAAAATTGTGAATAGAGAAATAACCTTCTAACATAGTTAACCATTTTTCTTGGGCTTCTGCATCTATCTGTCCTTCAAATATAGGAATATAAAAATTAACATGTACCTTAAAAGGCGAGGTGCATCCAAAGTGGCTGCTTGATGAATATGTGTCTACTGTTATCGGCAGGCATTGAAGGATGTGGGCAAAATTCTCCATCATTTCGTCCCTCTGTCGCGTGAGAGCTTGCTCAAGCAACAAATTGATAGGATCGTCTGCTCCGTCGTTTTTCGTTTCTTCCGCCATTGAGGGTTTCTTGGGTGTAAGAGAGCGATTGTATTCAAGAGAGACAAGCTCAAGACCCAACTTTCTATACTCGGACCTCATCAGGGACATGCACTGAAAAAACGATCAAGAGCAGCTTGCTCTGATACCACTGATCCAGATTAATTTTCGGCACGAAATGAGAGCGGAGATATAATAAAGAAATGCACAGAGATATCGCGTATATCCAATAATATAACATAAATATATTAGAGATGCAACCATAAACACAAAGATACAGTAATACATGATTTCTATTAATGAAATAAATGTACAGAGACTGTAAAAATACAGAGTGAAAGACTCGCTATAATGGTGGCAGCTTATCTCTGAGAAGAGATGTGACGACTACTCGCATTCATAAGAAGATGGTTACAATGAGGCTATAAAGGCCTTTTTACAATAAACATGAATTCCCAAAACTATAGACATTCAAAAACCTAACCCTAGGAGATGAAGCGCCAAAAGTCATGCAGACCCCGTTTGGGTAAGTGAATACATCAACTTCCTGAGGTCGTAACTTTTACATACGATCTTCGTTTTAGGCGTGTGATAGCTCGTTGGAAAGGTATTGTCGAGGAGATTAATTTTGGGGCTTCAGTTATGCCTTCAAATATCATTGAGAACCTTGATATCGAAAAGCCTTCATTTGGTTCCTCAAAATGGCCCGGGAAGTTAAAAACTGCTAAAAATAGTAAATTGCCAAAATTGTCAGAAAATTGTTTTGAGCCAGTCAGAAAAGGTGGGTGGCCACCGATATCCACCTAGATCAATATATAAGACATTAGATAATGGTCAATATAGAAGACATTATAGAATGGTCAGTGCCAAGGAATGTGACAGAGGTTAGATCATGCATGGGCCTTGCAGGCTACTATAGGAGATTTATTGAAGGATTCTCAAAGATTGCACACCCAATCACTTCCTTGAAAAAGAAATGTGTGAAGTTTCATTGGACATTGAATTGTGAAAAGAGTTTCCAACACTTGAAACAATTATTAACAAGTGCTCCAATAGTAAGGATTGCAAACCCAAATGAAGACTTCATGGTATGCACAGATGCATGTAAAGAAGGACTTGGTGGAGTCCTCGGTCAAAATGGGTTTCTTATATGTTATGAATCAAGGAAGTTGAAGGAGCATGAAAGACACTATGCCACTCATGATTTGGAGTTGACATCCATAGTTCATGCCTTGAGGAAATGGAGACACTACCTCATGGGAAAAATGTTTGAGCTAAGAACAGACCATAATGGTCTGAAATATTTATTTGATCAACCAACTCTAAATGCTAGGAAAAACATATGGTTAGAATTTCTAAGTGAATATGACTTTGATATAAAGCATATCAAGGGGAAAGAGAACAAAGTGGTTGATACACTCATCAAAAGAGTGCATGGATTGCATGCTACAACCATTAGCATGTACCAATCAAATTTGAAACACAATATTATAGAAGCTGCCAAATCAGATTTGCAATACAAGGAATTAGTGGCAAAATTACAACAAGGTAATTTGCAACAGAAAATTGAAGAATACAAGTTAGACAATGATGAAATTCTCATGTACAGGGGCAGAATTTATGTACCAAATTCTCAGGAGTTGAAAAATGTGATATTGAGAGAAATGCATAATGTACCTTATGCTGGGCACCCAGGATATCAAAAAACTATTGCAGTTGTCAAGAGACAATATTATTGTCCAGGCATGAAGAAATAAGTTGTTGATTTTATTGCCAAATGTTTGGAATTTCAAAAGGCAAAGGATGAACATAGACACCCAGCTGGTTTGCTACAACCATTACCCATTCCTGAGTGGAAATGGGAAGTTGTAACAATGGATTTTATCACCAAACTGCCCAGAACAAACAAGCAACATGATTCTATCATGGTAGGGGTGGATAAGCTTACTAAAGCTGCCCATTTTATTCCAATTAATCTCACTCACAAGGAAACCAACATTTCTGATATTTATATGAGAGAAATTGCTCGATTACATGGCATACCCAAGACAATTGTGTCTGACAGAGATCCAAAATTTACCTCAAATTTTTGTAAGGGATTATTTAATGGATTTGGAACAAATTTGAATTTTAGTACAACTTATCATCCAGAATCAGATGGACAAACTGAGAGGGTGAATCAAGTGATTGAGGATATGTTGAGGATGTATGTGATGGATAAACCATCAAAACAGGAAGACTACCTACACTTGGTAGAGTTTTCTTATAACAATGGGTACCAAACATCTCTAAAGATGAGCCCATTTGAGGCACTTTATGGAAGAAAGTGAAACACACCGATAAGCTGGGATAACCCAACAGATAGAGCAGTGGTTGGGCTAGATTTTCTCAGGGAAATGGAGGAGCAAATGTTAAAAATAAAACAAAATTTAAAGGCTGCCCAAGAAAAGCAGAAAATCTATTTTGATAAGGGCAGAACTCACAGGGAATTTAAAGTGGGAGACCATGTATTTTTTGAAAGTGAAAGCCAACAGAAGTTCCCTGAAGTTGGGAAATTGCTCAAAGTTGGCAGCTCGCTATTGTAGGCTATTTGAAATCTTAGAGAGGATTGGTCCAGTGGATTATATGATTGCATTGCATGCATCTATGTCTATTCATAATGTATTCCATGTATCATTTCTCAAGAAATATATACCTGGTGCTAATCATGTTATTGATTGGACTGTGATCCATGTGGAGCAAGAAGGTGCTTTCTAAGTGAATCTAGTACGCATTATGGACGTAAAATCAAACATCTATGGAATCGAGTCATAGGGATTGTAAGGGTCCAATGGACCTAGTACGGTCTCGAGGACGCTACTTGGGAGCATGAGGATGCAATGCGGGCAAAATACCTGCATCTTTTTTAGGATTTATGAAATTTTGTTGTGTATGAGTACATAATGCAATGAGGACAGTGCATAAATAAGGGGAGGGGATTGTAATATCCCTAGGCCAAACCTAATTATATTGTAAATGAAAATGTACTTAAGTTGGTGAGTTGTTTGATATAATTTTAGTATGCATCTTTCATGGCATAGTGCGTGCATGTACTGCACAATAAAATGAGGAAGTGTGCACATTCCAGGATATCACGCACAACAACTTAAGTGTGCGCAATTTTGAGGCCACTGAGCCTTTGTGTATATGTTGTGTTTTATAGGCCGGTGAGCCAGTTTTGTGATTATTAGGCCAAAGAGCCTAGATGTTAAAGGCGAGTGCACCTACTTTTGTATATGTCTCAACATTAATATAAAATACATCATTGTGCGCAGACTGACCACGATAAAAGAGTATGGGGGGATAAACTCCACTATTTATGGAAAGGGTGGGGGCTAAAGGTTAAGAAAAAGGGGCTAAGATAGGGAGCCTAAGCCAAAAAGGAATTTTATATTAATACTTCTTAAAGTATAAAGTATGGATAATTATTTTATCATAAGTTCTAAAGATGGGGACAAGTGGACAAAGTAGCTCCCAACATGACAAGTTTCAAGTTGGGGACATGCATACATATTGTTTGGACTTAGTTCATTTCCAGGATTCTTTCCATCATTCTTCCTTCCATCATTCAATCATCTAGTCAATCATCCATGAGCATTCAGACAATCATTGAGCTATCCTCCATACCTTCATGTCACTGTACCTGAGCCTGTATCTGTATCCATACATGTAGGTATACCTGGTTATCTTGGGAGATGGACTGAAGAAGTGGGTTGTCAGGCCTATGGGATATTGAAGAGGTGGGTTGTCAAGCCCATGAAAAATTTCTCTTTGGGTGAGAGAATTGTTGGGAAGTGATTTCCTGAAGGTGTGAAACTACAACTACAGGGCTCTGAGACTTCCTTTTCAGCCTATTGTTGAAGCCTGGAATGGAAGTGGGGCAGCCAAAGGACTGTTGAGCAGGGAAGGGGCACACTTCCTGGGGTGGGATAGGCATGTGGGGGAGGGACTATAGGTTGTTAGTTTGAGTGGGCACCTGTGACAGAGTCTTTCCTGTTGTCTATGAGCCATTAGCTTGGTTAGGAATCCCTTTACCCAGGTGGAGTTTAGTTCCAGCTCGTGGGTGACCCACTGCTGAGAGTGATGAGTAGTGTGGTCTAAGGCTAAGAGGTTCGTGGAAGGTCTACACACAGTTGGTGATATTATTACCAAGATAAGTGTCAACTGTGTGATAAATTTACATGTTGCATTATTATTTACGTGTTTATTTTTGTGGGTTTATACTATGTGTGGTTATAACTGTATTTATAGTTATGGGTATTGCCTGTATATGTTGCATGTATGTGTTTATTGTTATTTCAGTATGAATCAGTGCATTTACAGAACGTATTTGCCTATTTATGTTATATATATAAATTTATGCAAGAGTTTTGTGTGTATATGTTTTAATTGCATGCAGTTTGAAAAATTTACGTGGCATAGCTCAGTTGGATGCTAGGTATGTTACAGTGTGTTCCGCAGAGAGAACACAAGAGTTATCTGGCGTAGCTTTCCCTGACTTGGGTGGTTGGGGATGTTACACATCGTGTATCCATCTGCCACTGCCACGTGGAATCCCTCAAACTCCTCAGTGTGTAACCCTTACTTGGCTACTAAGGATGCATCTATGAAATTGTGGGTGGCCCCACCATCAACTAAAGCGGTCATGTTCTACCCCTGTACAAGGCCCTTGAGCCTGAAAGTGTTGTACCTGGGTACTCCTGAAAGGGTGTCTATAGCTCTCCCTTTCACCTCTTGTTGTCCCTTGACCAAGTTTTGAGATTCTTGGTCATGTTTGACCTGATTTTGAGACTTCGATAGGCTATCGAAGGTGGAGCGCAAGACAAAGCGGAAATCGCAGGATATCAGCCCCTTTTAGGGCCCTTTTTGGGATTTGGGATTATGTAACGGGTATGGGAATGTCGACCCATGGGTTCACCCATGCTTAGGCCTATTTTGTATGTATAAATAGATGCTAAGGCGATGTAGTGAAAAAATGAATGGCTGAGTGCTAGAGTTGGATCTGTGTGATCAAGAGTTGTAAGTGATTTGGTGCATACTATGTGACACTTGAAGAGCTAAGTGAAAGTCATTGTAAGAGACTGTAGAAGGATGTGTGCTTAGATCTACTCAGGGAAGGAGGATCTAGCGAGCTGCGCAGATCTCTTGTTCTCTGTGGAGTAGGGTTTTTGAGGCTCTATGCATGTAACCTATTGAAGAAACTAATAAAGAAGACAAAGAGTTGGTGGATGTAGCCCCAAGGTGTGGGTGAACCACGTACATGATGTGTTGCTCTGATTTGTGCAATGTGTTGATGTGCCTATATGTTAATGTGCTTAGTGCTTTAATATAGATGAATGATTTGTCGATGCTTGGTACTTAATAATATGGATGGATGTTAGATCTGACTTATATACATGTGCTTGTTGCTAAATCTGTTAAGATTTGATCTATTTCGTCATGCTAAGTGTTGTTAGATGCTAGATCTGGTTGAATACTGTGATGCTATGTAATTAGGGTTTAACTGCGTTGTAACTAAGAACTGAATATCAATGAATGTTAATTGTTGAGTGCCTTGATTAGAATCACAGATCTATGTCCCAACTAAGGTTGCAGACACTGGAGTCCTGCAACCACCCCTGCCTCTACCTTGGGTGAGACTTCATCTGCTTCGCAGGTGTTGCCGAAAGGGTCGATATTTAGGGTTTTGTTGGTGCGTTGTTGTAGCGTTGAACCTTGGGTCTACCCCTGTGCCAACAAATGGTTCAGTTGTCGGGACTGAAATTGTGATTGTCGGGACCTGAAACTGTGATTGCTGAGAACTGAGGAAAAAGAAGATTTTTGTAAAGACCTGACCTAAACTCGTGAAAGCTCTGTGCATAGATCTTCCGCTCTAGTGCACAATATTCTACTTGATTTCTGAAGCTTTGTGCTAAAGAAAGAAGTCTGATCTGAAGAAAAGAGGTAAGATCCGAATGCTTTGTGCTCTGATAAAGGTAAGAATAGTGAAAAGTTTTAAGATCTAGAAGCTTTGTGCTCTGCTGAAGATAATATTAGTGGAAATTTTTGTTTCTAAAGTTTGGATCTAGGTATGTTGGATAAGATTTATCCTAGCTTGAAAACTAGGGCACTAATAGAAGAAATAAGATTTGATATGAATAGATCTAATAAGAATAATGAAAGATATGTTATACCTATGCATAGAGAGAATGTTTGGACTAACAAATGGATGTCGGATCCTAGAAAGAATTTTTTGCAGGTTAGCTACTATGATCCTAGTGCGGAGTACAAGAAAGGCTAGGGATTATTTAAGAGAAATAGAGGATTAACCCTTTGTTACAATTGCATAAGACCAGGACATCTGGCTAAGGAATGCCCTGGTAGAAGACCTAGTTGCCTCTGTTGCAAATCTATGGACCATGAAGTATTGGATTGCCCTAGAATGATTTCTAAGGTTGAAAGAATGAATATGAACCAAGAAAACCCTAAGGCAGATCTAGAAATTGAGATTATGACAGAACCCCAGAAAGAATCAGAAAAAGTATTGCTACAGATAAAAGAAACCCTGAATGATCATTGACATGTCAGTTTATCAGAGGTATTTAAAGAAAAAGATTACATTGAAGCAAGAATATGAGACTTCGACATTGACTGCATTCTGGATGAGGAAACACAGGTGAATATCATGACCGAAAGAACTTGGAAACTTTTAGGGAACCTGCTATGATTCCTTCATTGGGAGTAATAGGATTATTCAGAGGAAAGATGATAAATCTATGTGGAAGACTTACCAAGATATCTATGAGTGCTCATGGAACTTCGACAGAGGAAGAATTTGAAGTTGTTAAATTTATTGAGAACATCGCTCCATTTGCTATGTTATTAGGAAAACCGTGGATTGAAAAAGATCATGCCAGAAGGAAAGAAGAATAAGTCTTAGAACAAAAGAAGCAAGAGTTAAAATATTTCATGACTAGGAGAATTGCACACTTGATTGAAGAACAGGAGAACTAGGCGAAGCTATTTCAAACCAGAGATTTAGATGTCGAAGTTGGAAGAACATTAGAAAACCCACAAAATACTGAAGTGTCTATTCCAGGTACAGATGAAGTATTACCCTTGATTTCTAGGAAGGAACCTCAACAACGTGAAGTTACTCTATCGAAAGAAGATAAGAATCAGAATGGAAAAATGAATTTTGAGATGAAGCTCACTGGAAAGAAGGCTAGAAAACTAAGTAAGAAGAGAGCTAAGCTTGAAAAGTTATAGAAGGTTCTCGAGGGAACTTCGCAGAAGGAAAATTTGCAAAATTGGAGCTTTGCCGGAATATCAGAACAACGTCACATGGCACTTCGCCATGGCAAAGCAATATAGCCATTGGAACAGTATAACCATTCGACCGACGACCCGAATGGGTAGAAAGGCATTTATGGTCAGAAAGTTTTCCACCAGACCATTGGGACCACGCCACAACAGATAGAACTGCGTTAATGAAGGCTTCTCGCTCATTGCAAGAGATTTGTTGTTGAGTTATCTATTTATCCCGTTGTGCACGCAACGAGAACACTTTTGCCAATCGTGACTATTAGAGCTCGAAACATAGTTGATTTCGCACAGTGACCACTGCATTAGTGCCATCTATCCCATTGCATTAAACAGTTACTCTTCGAACCCGAGACATTCAACCACGAGCGTGCATGTCGAACGATATTAGCGTTGTAAAGAAAATTTTCGAAGAAGTTCTGATTGACCTAATGACTGAAAGGGTAATGTCTGAAAGAGCAATGTCTACAAGTATTCAAGCATCATTGACAAGAGGACTGGAAGCCTCTCCGTCAACTGCTCTCAAAGACGAATCATCTCGACCATCAGCGGAAAAGAGAACCAAACACAAAGACGACCTAGAAAATGTGAAGTTGATCCCGACCATATTGTCGGATTGCATCCCACCTCTGGTTGGGGCAGTGAGTTGAGATAGTGTGTCAAGAGAATTCGAGTACACCATGGTTACTGTGTACCTCCTAAAGGGGATACGCGTAGTTCACGCACAACAGGATAATATCACAACATTGAAGTTCAGTGACTTCAACCTCGGAGATCGCAAAAACTACAGTATGCTTGCCCCATATAAATACCTGACCCCGACAAAGGGGAAGAACTTAAAGATAATTCATCAGCCGTGGACAATGAACCTCACACAGTCCACTTTGTTAAACATCATGAAAATCTCACACTTCGGATGGCACCGGGAAGTCAATGCATGTGTCAAGTTATTACTTTCATGTTACCATGGTGGCTACTTATGGCTAGACCATCGTATCACAGTCAACCCGACGTTGATCCATATGATCACAGGATTGAGTATGTAAGGACCTGACCCTCAGGAGTTTTATCCAGGAAAAGCCATAGATCGCGCACTAGCAAAGAAGATCAAGGATACATATGGCAATGTTGAAAAGGGAACGTGAGGCTACAAGGTAGCCTCCATCTAGAATGGCACAGTGCACCTCACTTGTTAGTTAATTGCAGGAATGTTAGTAAGGAAGAACAGAGCTACGCAGGTCACAGGATTTTTTGTTGACCTCGCGGGAAAGTGCGTAGAAGGTTTACAGATGAATTGGGTGAAGTACTTGGTGAATCAGCTGGAGCTAAACTGTCGCGAAGCACAAGATCAGGGCTACGAGTTCCACTTCAACTGGCTCGTGATCCTTATCACCTTTGTTGTCTGGGAGATGCCGGAAGGTGCGACCTTCCCAGATATTGAACTGTTCGAGCTGCTTGTTGTGAAGTTCACTACCATTCGGTACTCGAGTGATATGAACAAACACTGGAAGTTGAACGTTGTTTTTCATACCTACTACCTCCAAATGAAGAGAGCCATAGAAGCAGAACCTCGCATGACTCTGAACACCTTACAGAGATTCCGACCTCTGATGAAGTTTTGCGTAGATTGACACTTCATCTACCTTATAACGTGTGTCGATGAACATAAGGAGAAGCTATAGTCATACTACAAGCTCACAGAAGAGGATATTGATGAGATCACTAAGGACTGGTCGACAAACCTCCTTATTCCAGCAGACCCTGCAGAGATGTCTGACCCTGACAGCCCAGAAACTGTGCATGATACACCCGGACCCAGCAAAATGAAGAAGACCAAAGAGGTCCAAGACCTAAGTAGCACCTTAGGAAAGACTGCTTCAGTATCACCTGACTGAGGGGGTGAGGAGGAAGAAATAAATGGCACAAGAACTTAACAGAAGCAAGGTAAAGTAACACCGTCGAGAGATGAGACCGATGCCCTGAAGAAGAGGAAGGTTTCTCCCATGAAACATTCTTCCCAGAAGAAATCGAGAGCCACCATGACCAAGATGAAGACCATGCTTACTACTGATGACTTCGAATTCATCATAGTAGCCCTCAACGATGCTTCACTGGAAATCGTGGAGAAACAAGAAGCTAAGCATGAGGAAATGTATGACAGACTTAAGGTCGAGTTCTGAGGGGTACAAAAGGCCCTTCAGTCCAGCCACGTAGTGTCCACTATGCCCCTATCATCAGGAGACCCAGAGTTGGGGGATGAGCCATCCCAACTCCGCTAATTAGCTAATGCGGTCGAAACTCATCTTCGTTGCACAAAAGAAGAAGCAGAACAAGATACTCAGCCCTTGAAGCAAGTACAAGGCGACATTGTAGAACAATGCATAATTCATCAGATCAGAACTAGTTAGATCAGAGTGACTCGAGACGAGTCACAGGTGAGTGTTGGGGGCATGTTGGCCCTTGAATAAGTTTTGAGGATTCTTGGTCATGTTTTACCTGATTTTGGGACTTCAACATGTTGTTGAAGGCAGAGCACAAGATGAAGCAGATATCACGGGATCTCGACCCCTTTTAGGGCCCTTTTTGGGATTTGGTATTATGTAATGGGTATGGGAATGTCGACCCATGGGTTCACCCATGCTTAGGCCTATTTTGTATATATAAATAGATGCTAAGGCGATGTAGTGAGAAAACAAATGGTTGAGTGCTAGAGTTGGATCTGTGTGATCAAGAGTTGTAAGTGCTTTGGTGTATACTATGTGAAACTTGCAGAGCTAAGTGCAAGTCATTGTAAGAGACTATAGAAGGTTGCGTGCTTATATCTACTGAGGGAAGGAGGATATAGCGAGCTGCGGAGATCTCCTATCCTCTGTGGAGTAGGGTTTTTGAGGCTCTGTGCATGTAAACTATTGAAGAATCTAATAAGGAAGACAAAGAGTTGGTGGACGTAGCCCCAGGGTGGGGGTGAACCACGTACATGTTGTGTTGTTCTGCTTTGTGCAATGTGTTGATGTTCTTATATGTTAATGTTCTTAGTGATTTAATATAGATGAATGATCTGTCGATGCTTGGTGCTTAATAATATGGATGGATGTTAGATCAGACTTATATACATGTGCTTAGTGTTGAATCTGTTAAGATCTAATCTGTTTCGTCATGCTAAGTGTTGTTAGATGCTAGATCTGGTTGAATACTGTGATGCTCTGTAATTAGGGTTTAACTGCACTATAACTAAGAACTGAATATCGATGAATGTTAACTGTTGAGTGCCTTGATTAGAATCACAGATCTGTGTCCCAACTAAGGTTGCAGACACTGGAGTCCTGCAACCACCCCTGCCTCTACCTCAGGTGAGACTTCATCTGCTTCGCAGGTGTTGTCGAAAGGGTCGGTAGTTAGGGTTTTTTTGGCGCATTGTTGTAGCGTTGAACCCTGGGTTTGCCCCTATGCCAACACCTCTCTACGAGGTTTTGTCTCCTCCTTGGTCTATGCCCCTGCTGGTATATGAGGTTTTTTTGGCTGCTGCTCTGGCTCATGAGTGGTCTCATCCTCTGAATCACTATCTTCTTGTGCCCTGATATCCTCGTCCTCCTCCTCACTACCTGATTCCACTTCAATGTAGTGGATCTACCCCTTTCCCATGCATCTATGCCCTGGGACCTAAGGGTCTATGAAAGAGAAGCAAAGCTTCTTCCTCATCAAATCCTGTCTTGTGTCATCATCCAACTTCTCCTTGCCCTTCCATTCTCTCTGGAATGGCTTCCAGTCTCAATCCTTCTGTGGTACGAAGGGTTTGGAAAAGGGTTTAGTTTTTGGCACTGAGTCTGCCAAATCTCTAGTGCGTAGGATGGCATCCTGCAAGGTGTGAGGCCGGTATTTCTTCACCCATCCTCTCAAGGGTTATGTGAGCCATTCTATGAATAACATGATCAACTGAGGCTCAAATATATCTATCACTGCCACTGCAACCTGCTGAAACTCTGAGATGAATGCCTCTACTGTGGAAGTTTGTCTCAACTGGGCTAGATCTCTAAAATGGATCTCTGGATCCCTCCTGTCAAATCTGTCCATGATTCTCTCTATGAACTCTTTATAGGAGGTGATGCGACTATGGCCCAATTTCACTAATCCATGATACCACCTCTCATGTGCCTCACCCTCCAAGTGTAAGGTGGCGAAACTGATGGCCTTTGTCTCAGTCATCTAGTTGAGATTGTAGTAGGTGTCTAGCTTCTGTACCCAAGCTCTGGCGGTGCATTTGGATGATTCGTCGAAAGAAGGTATGGTGAGTTTACCAACTTTCCATATGAAATCAGTGTTATGCCTCTATTTCTATTGCATCCCTCCTCTCTGTGGCTCTTTGGGATGGTTCTTGAGTCTGAGTCCACAATACTTGACTAGGGTCATGTCCTGATGGAAGTCATGGCCCAACGCTGCATACTCCCTCTGATACTCTGCAATGTCCTATGCATGAGTGGATGATATTTGTGCTATCGACATCTGTGCTGCTACTGGGGGTGCCCTCTGGAAACAAGGAAACAAAGGTCGGGGAATCCTACTCGCAAAGGTGCATGTGCGAGTTGGTGATTGGGGTCTATTGCCTTCTATTGGCACAGGGGAAGACCCAGGGTTCAACGCTCAAGAGCGCACCAACAAATCCCTAACTACCGACCCTTTCAGAAACACCTGCGAAGCAGATGAAGTCTCACCCGAGGTAGAGGCAGGGGTGGTTGTAGGACTCAAGTGTATACAACCTTAGCTGGGACACAGATATGTGATTACAACTCTTAATATAACAGTTAACATTGTTGGTTCTTTATTATGCAATCAATAACCACTTTGCTGGTATAACAGAGCTTCACAACATTCACTATGAACTAGAATATTCAAGCACCTAGCATCAACATGTTATTCAGATCTAACAGATCAAGCACTTAGCATATACACATGGATCATATCTAACATTCTACACACCATAAGCACTGAGCATAAGCATATATATCAAATCTATATACTCCTCACAAAGCACTTAGCAAATAATCACATCAATGCATCAGAACAAGGCACAAAGTAGACAACACTGTATTTATGTGGTTCACCCCGAACCTGGGGCTACGTCCACCAACTCTTCTTTATTATCGTCGGCCAATCGGTTATAAGCATAGAGCCTTAGAAACCCTTACTCCACACAAGACATAAGATCTTCGTAGCTCACTAGATCCTTCTTCCTTGCCTTACAACACAAATCCTTCTATATCTTCACACAAGGACTTGCGCTAAGCTCTGCAATTCTATACAGAATGCACAAAACCTTTGATCACATAGATCCCTTCTTGGCACTTAGCCTATATCACATAGATACAATATTCGACTACTACTACTTTCTTTCATATCCTTCTATTTATACATACAAAAGCAGCCTTAGCATGGGTAAACCCATGGGCCAACATCCCTTTCCTGTTACATATTCCCAAAAACCCAAAATGGACCCAAAAGTGGGTTGAGATATCGAGATCTCTACTCCGTCTTGAAATCCTCCTTCGACAACTGTTGAAGTCCCAAAATAGGTCAATATGACCAAGAAACTCCCAAAACTTGGTCAAGGGCCAATAGGCCCCCAACACTCACCTGTGACTCATCCCGAGTCACTCAGGTCTGATAAATTCTGCCTCGAATGCTTCGAGGTTGGATTGAGCTACTTCGACTTGCTGCAGTGCTATGACCTCTTGCTTAGTGAAATCCTAGATCACTGCATTGTTTACTGGCCCTTCTAAGCATTGTTCTGTGGTGATGATGATCTATTCCAGTTTGTCTCCTTGGCTTTCAACTTCAGTCAATAGTTGGCATGCCTTTTCTTGCACTAGTTTAATTCGTTGAGTGACTTCCATTACTTTACTCTAAATCATATGGATCTGTTGTTGGGCGATGAGTTTCTCTTGATACCGCTTCATTCTTTCCACTGGTGACAAGGTCTTCAGCTGTGCCTGTAACGTATCGATGTGCTGCTTTGCTTCTTGGAGCTGCGGCTCCAATGCCTGTAACTTTGGATTCTTCGTGAGGTTCTCATAAGTCTGGGCACTCCAGTTAATCAACTGCTTGCATTCCAAGGAAAGATATTTTAATCTGCCAACTGCGTTGCGAGTAGTTTCTTCCCTTAGGTCTCTTACCTCCTATGGAGTTTTGGGTACAATGCAGAGCTCTAGATCTGTGATGCGCTATTGTAGCTTCTGGATCACGTCTTTGATCTGTGCTACCTGTTGTGGGATTCTTTCTTTGGTCTGTACCTCAATGAATGTCACAGAGCGAAGTGCTCTATTGACCGCTTCCTTTACCTCTAGTTGCTCCGCCAACAACTGTTCCTTTCCTTGCTTTAGTTGTGCTTTCTCATCATTCCATTTTTCTTGGAGAGCACTCTTTTCTTGTTCTGCAACACTGCGTTGTTCTACAAGTACTCCCTGTACTTGTGTTAAAGCTTGGATGACTTGCTCTACTTCATCTTTTTCTTTTCGAAGTTGAGCCTCAAATGAATCCATGATTCGGTGGAGTTGAGCTGGCTCATCTCCTTCTTCTGGTGTTCTAACTGACAGGGGCGCAGTGGAGATTGCGCACCTCGACTGAAGTGCCTGTTGCACTCCTTGGAGCTCTATCTTGATCCGACTTTACATGGACTCTTGCCTGGATTCCTACTTCTCTGCAATCTCTAGCGAAGCGCCATTCAATGCAACGATGATGAAGTTAAAGTCATTCGGGGTGAGGACAGTCTCGAACTTGGTCTTGTTTGCTTTCGTTTTCTTTCTAGACGAAGGATTCTAGGGGGACACCTTTCTTTTATTCAAGGGTTTCTCCTCGTCCTTATGCAATGTTTCCTCGCTGATCTCTTCACCAGTGCCTCCTTGCTCTAGTGACATAAACATAGTCTTCACGGATGTGATATATATATCCTAAACTTCTTCAGGCTTCTTTGTTTTACTAGGTACGGGTGTATCCTGCGCAACTTCTAGACTGTCTACATTGGACAAATCCGCAGGGTTGGTTGGGATAAGGAGGTCCGCCAACCATTCCTTGGTGATTTCCTCTAAATCTTCCTCCGTAAGCTTGTAATAGGACTGCAACTGTTGCTTATGGCCATCTGCGTGTGTTGTTATATAAATGAAGTGGCGGTCCATGCTGAACTTCATTAGGGGCCGAAACCTGTGGAGGGTATTCGGGGTCATACGAGGCTCAGATTGGATGGCTACTTTCAACTGGTTGTAGTAAGTGTGGAAGACAAGATTTCACTGCCATTGCTTGTTCATATCGTTCGAGTACCACAGGGTACTAAACTTCATGGCCAATGGTTCAAAGGGCTCGATGTCCGGGAAGGTCGCACCTTTCGGCATCTCCCAGGAAATGAATGCGACCAATATGAGAAGCCAGCTGAAGTGGAAGTCATATCCTTGGTCTTGTGCTTCCCTGCAGTCCAGTTCCAACTAGTTTACCAGGTATTACACCCAATTCATATGAAGTCCTTCTGCGCACTTGCTTGCGAGGTCAACGACGAATCCAGTCACTTGGGTGGGTCGGTTCTTGCGAACTAGTTGGCCTATGATCAGCTAACATGCAAGGTGCACTGCGCCGCTTTGGATAGAGGCTACCTTGTAGCATCACATGCCCTTCTCGACATCGCCATAAGTCTCTTTGATCCTCTACGCTAATGCTCAGTCTGAGGTCTTTCCAGGGTAAAAATCCTGTGGGTCCGGGCCTTGCATGCTAAGCCCGGTGATTCGATTGATCAAGGTCAGATCCACCGTGATGCGGCGGTTCAACCATAAGTATCCTCCGTGGTAACTTGAAAACAACAATTTGACACAGGCGTTCACTTCCTGGTGCCTATCGAAGTGAGAGATCTTCATCACATTGAGCAGTGTGGACTGCGCGAGGTTTTGGGTCCATGACTGCGGGATAATCTTGGAGTTCTTGCCTTTAGTCCTGGTCAAATACTTATGCAGGGCAAGCATGCTATAAGCCTTTCTGTCGCCAAGGTTGAATTCGCTAAACTTCAATGCTGCGAGCTTATCCTGGTCGGCACGAACTGGGCGCACCCCTTTTTGGAGGTACGTAGTGTCCAAAGCATACTCAAAATCCCTGGGCATGTTGTCTCTGTTCACTGTGCCACTCAGAGGAGGTATATACGCAGGTAAGATGCTCAGAATCAACTTGGAATTCGCGAGATCATCTCTATGCTTCGTTCTCATCTCTGTCGCGATTCTGGAAGTTCCTGCTCCATGAGCAGTTGATGGAGAATCTTGGACTCCTCCCGTCAATGATGCTTGCACATCTACAAACATCCTTCTTTCTGACATGACTTTCTCGGTCCTAAGATCAACGAGTACTTCCTTCACAGATTCTTCAAGTGCGCTAAGCTCCTCAGACATACACGCTGGAGTTTAATAATATCGAGTTCACGAAGTAATGTAGACACGACAATAATATGGAAAGAAAGAGAATAATGATCACTGGACAATCTTAATCAAGGTTGCGAGTTCAAATTCTCGATTTGGAAAAAGTGTTCTCATTGCATGGTGTGACGAGATAAATAGAAAACTCAACAACAGATTGCTTGCGACGGGTATGAGGTTTCATTAACTCTTGTTCTGTCCGTTATGGCACGGTCCAACGGTCTGATGATGCCTCTTTTTTGCTTTTCTGCCTGTTTGGAGCGTAATTCGAATGGATATATCGGTCCAACGACTATATTGCTTCGTCATGGAGAAGTACTCTATGTCGTTGTTCTGATATATCGACGAAGCTCCAATTCTGCAATTTTTCTTTCTGCGAGGTCTCTTTTAGAACCTCCTGTAACCTTTCAGTATTAGCCCTTTTCTTTCTTAACTTTCTAGCCTTCTTTCCAGTGAGATTTGTCTCGGTAATGCTTTTATCATTCTGAGTCTTTTCTTCTTTGGTCCTAGTTACTTCGCACTGTTGCAATTTTTTCCTATGTCTCCTGTGTAATACTCTTTCCTTGTCTGGGATACATAATTCAATCTTCTGGGGATCCTCTAGAGTTCTCTTAGCCCCAACATCTGAGTTTCTAGTATTAACTATCTGCGATTTTCTCTTATGTTCCTCAATCAAGTGTGTTATCCTTTTGGTCATAAAGTCTTTTAACTCTTGCTTCTTCTATTCCAAAACTTCTTCTTCCTCCTTTCGTCTGGATTGATCTCTATCAATCTAAGGTTTTCCTATTAGCATGGTAAACGGGCCTCCGTCTTCACCAAATTTAATAATCTCAAAGTCCTCTTCTATCGAACCTCCATTGACAGTCCTCTTCTCAAAGTCCTCTTCTTCAGAAGAGCCTTCCACATAGGTTTACTAGCTTTCCTATGAATAAACTTATTCCTCCTAGGGAAGGGATCATAGCGGGCCTTCCTATAGCTTCCCAGGTTCTTGCTGGCATAATATTCATCTCTGTTTCTTCATCCAGGACACAATCAATGTCGAATTCCCCTATTCTTGCTTCGATGCATTCCTTCTCTTTGAATATCTCTGTTAAGTTGACATGTCGGTGGTCATTCAGGGTCTCTTTCACTTCTATCAATACCTTTTCTGATTCTTGTTGGGGTTCTGCCTTTTCTGGATCTGCCTTAGGGTTTCCTTGATTCAAATTCATTCCTTCAAGATTAGCGATCATTCTAGGGCAATCCAACACTTCATGGTCCATGGCTTTGCAATAGAGACAACTAGGTCTTCTGCTAAGGCATTCCTTAGCAAGATGTCCTGGTCTTCTGCAAATGTAACAGAGGGTCAATCCTCTCCTTCTTTTAAATGATCCCCAGCCTTTTCTGTACAACACACTAGGATCATGGTAGAAAACCTGCAACAAATTCTTTCTAGGATCCTACATCCATTTGTTAGTCCAAACATTCTTTCTATGCATAGGTATAACAAATCTTTCATTATTCTTATCAAATCTATTCATGTCACATCTTCTTTCATCTATTAACACCCTAAATTTCAAAATAGGACAAAACCTATCAGATATACCTAGACCCATACTCTAGAAACAAAAAATTCTACCTTTCTTACTTTTACAGAGCACAAATCTTTCAGATCTAAGAACTTTTAACTATTCTTACCTTTAATAGAGCACAAAGCTTACAAATCTTACCTCTTTCAATCAGAACTTCTCTCTTTTACCTTTCTTGGAGCACAAAGCTTTCAGATCATGCTTCTTTTCTATAGATCCAACCTCCTTTATTTCATATCTGGCCTTCTCTATTCAGATCAGGCTTCTTTCTCTCAGATCTAACCTTCTTTATTTAGTACAAAGATTTATAGGTCAAGTATAATACTGCGCACTAGGGAACAGATCTACGCACAAAGATTTCATAGTTTCAGGATGAATTTTTGCACATAGCTTCCTCTTTCTTAGTTCCCAGCAATCACAGTTTCAGGTCCCGACAACAAAACCATTTGTTGGCATAGGGGCAGACCCAGGGTTCAATGCTCAAGAGCGCACCAACAAAGCCCTAACTACCGTCCCTTTCAGCAACACCTGCGAAGCAGATGAAGTCTCACCCGAGGTAGAGGCAAGGGTGGTTGCAGGACTCAAGTGTCTGCAACCTTAGCTGGAACATAGATCTTTGATTATAACTCTTAATATAACACTTAGCACTGTTGGTTCTTTATTATGCAATCAATAACCACTTTGTTGGTATAACAGAGCTTCACAACATTCACTATGAACTAGAATATTCAAGCACTTAGTATCAACATGTTATTCAGATCTAACAGATCAAGCACTTAGCATATACACATGGATCATATCTAACATTATACACACCATAAGCACTGAGCATAAGCATATATATCAGATCTATCTACTCCTCTCAAAGCACTTAGCAAATAATCACATCAATGCATCAGAACAAGGCACAAAGCAGACAACACCATATTTACGTGGTTCACCCCCACCCTAGGGCTACATCCACCAACTCTTCTTTATTATCGTCGGCCAATCAGTTACAAGCACAAAGCCTTAGAAACCCTTACTCTGCACAGGACAAAAGATCTGCGCATCTCGCTATATCCTTCTTCCTCGCCTTGCAACACAAAGCCTTCTATATCTTCACATAGGGACTTGTGCTAAGCTCTGCAAGTCTATACAGAATGCGCAAAACCTTTGATCACACAGATCCGTTCTTGGCACTTAGCCTATATCACATAGATACAATATTCGACTACTACTACTTTCTTGCCTATCCTTCTATTTATACATACAAAAGCGACCTAAGCGTGGGTAAACCCATGGGCCAACATCCCTTTCCCGTTACATATTCCCAAAAACCCAAAATGGACCCAAAAGTGGGTCGAGATCCCGTGATCTCCGCTCCGTCTTGCGCTCCTCCTTCAACGGTTGTCGAAGTCCCAAAATATGTCAACATGACCAAGAAACTCCCAAAACTTGGTCAAGAGCCAACACCTTCCCCTGAGTTCCCCTGTGCTGCATGTAGGGATTTTGTGCCTGGGATGCCCACCATAGCCAATCTATCAGCCACCCGAGCCAAGGACCGAGATATGGTCCACTGACTAGCTAACATATCACTGATAACCTGCATGAAGGTTGCGTCTGGTTCCATGGGGGCCTTACCACTGCCCTTTGGTCGCTCATATTTGTCTCCTAGCATCCTCTATGCCTCGTGCTCAACCTCACACTCTGCTCTTCTCTATGCTTCTATGTGTGCCTCTTCCTCTTCCCTTGAACTAGGAGGGAAAGGAGGAAAGTCAGACCTAGGCCTGCTTTCCTTGCGCCTGTTGTAAGTGATATATTCGTCACCTACGTGCTCACAACCATATGGGTCTTCTGTTTTACTCATCGTCTTTAGTCACAGTCTAGCAAGACTAAAGTTCTGATACCACTGAAATATCCATGATCCAACTGATTTGGATATCTACTATGGATCTAGTGTTCTGACTCACAGATCTAATACTCTGGGGGTTTCTTGATGCATTTTATCTTCAGATTTGATAATCTGGGGGTTTCTAGATGCGTTTTAGTTATGTGTTGGAGATGCTTTGTGGTTGTTGCATGTGCATGTTATATATTATGGTTTAAACAATCATATATATGATGCATGCAGAAATAATGAACATCAACACCCAATAATATGTATTATGAGATTCAAGCATGGAAATACAATGAAATAATGGAAATGTAGAAGATAGTCATCAGTTAGATCTCATGGATCGTCACTGGAATACAAGAAAATAACATAAAATACCTATGATCAGAAGATGAAGGCATATCTGATGCATGCACAGATAGATCGACAAAATCGACGGTTCCGGAGAAGCACAGTAACCGCTACAAACTGGAAAACTCATTTGGAAGGCTATACCCGTCGGAATGAGCTGGAAACTATCCCAATAGAAGAGACTTGGCTTCTAGACTCATCCTGGTGACTGCCGGATGGCAGATCTGTCCTCCGATGCTCCAGATCTCATCCCTTGGGGGTCCGTGCACCTCCTGGGCTCTCTGGATGCGTCTAAATGATTCCACCAACGAAATCGGCTGATATAAGACTCAAAACGTTCGCCCCGACAATTGTGGAACTAGGTCGGAAGGGTTTCCCCAAATCTTCTCTGATGCTCCGTCTATAACCCCAATTGTCCTTCCAAAAGAGTTGCGCCCTAGATGGCTGAATGATGCGCTCTAAAGGATTCCACCGTCTAAATCCAATGGGAAGTGTCTCAATCTATGCACCCTGGCTGGATCTCAACTGAGTAGAAAGGAAACTGCAATCTGACCTCTGATCTTGTGCATCTACACAACCCCTCTATCTGACCTTGCGCCCTCACTGGTTGAGCTACGCAACACTGCAACTGGATACTCCTGAATATCACGGTGAAATACCTAGATGGTATCTCCGATGGCCTAGGGTGTATCTCTCAACACTGAAACCTATTAATGGTGGTGGTTTCCTCCAGAAATCCATAAAAGAGTAGAAGTCAAATCTCTTCCTCCTCTGGGAACTCTCAACATCAAATCATAACAATGCATAATGAGGAATTAGGTCGAATTCCTCCATTTATACTCTTCCCAATCTAATTCACCATTGACCTCACTTAAGCTAGGCGCTTTTCTTCCTAAGGTGAGTAATTAATTAATTAAGTCCCCCTTTAGCCCCATTTCGTTCTAATTCTTTGTTGACTTAGGCTTAAGTGACTTTTCCTATGTTTTTTGGCTTAATTCATCGTTTAGCCACCAAATCACCCTTATTTCTCCCTTTGTTCCCTGTTTGTGCCTGACTATAGTATACATGAACACATAGACTACTAAGTCACTCCCTACTGGCCTACTCTTGGGAATGAGACATCACAAGAGGACTCTAGAATGTCAGCCTAGAGCTAAATAGAGCTCATAATTATATTCTATAAATATGTACTTGGGAAATTGATACATGAGTACACCATTGCTCTATGATATTTTACTAGTTTTAGATTGTTTTGTATGAATGAATGTTTGAAAGCATCATAGTTAAGGCTATCTTGTGTGGTTGTCTAACTTGAAAGTCATTTTATGGACTTGTCACATTTAGTGCTGCCATATCATGTCACACTTATCAACAAGATCGAATTTTCATGATTTTCATGTTTCTACATTTTTAATATCTAAGAGTGTAAAATTACATTTCTAAATTCTCCTCTTTTGAAATTGCATTTTTTTATCCATTTTTACATTTTCAATATTTAACATTTATTTTCCTAAGTATTGTAGATTATGCATTATGATTATGCTCTTTTCTTGAGTTATAAACCAATTATTTAACTATTCAAATAGTTTTCGAGTACTCTATAATAATATGGTTTAAATCATTTTATGTATTAATTTTAACATAATTATAATATTTCTTTTTTTTCAAATTCTAATTCTATTATAATTTGGAATTTCATTATAATTGATATAACTATAAAATAAATACTTTAAATTTCAATATAATCTCGTTTTAAAATATAAATGTGAATGCCATAACATATTTCTTTATAAATTATATTTATTATTATTTTCAATTTATTTTATAAATTACAATTTTTTGTTATTTTTAATTAGTATAATATATTTTTTTACAAATTGCACTTTATTATTCTCAATTAATTTTAATGTGAATGTGATAATGTATTTCTTTATTTTAAAGATGTGAAAGAAGATCTGTTTTAATTAATACATGTGATAACATATTTCTTTAAAAATTGCATTTTTATTATTTTTACTTATTTTTAATTATATTTCTTATTATTTTCCATTAATTTAACAAATTGATTTTTTTCCCATTAATTTTCTTTCAAGCAAAAAGTTTTGATTCAAATATTATAACACACAAAACTTTTGTTTCAAAATTATTTGTTTTATAACCATGGGCTATTCACAACTTAACATTTTCAATTGACTTTTCAAGTTACATTATGCAACCAATTGGAGCACCATATCCAAGTTACATATTATACGTGATCATTGCTTTCAAAAGGTGTTTACGCTGTGTTGTTAGATTGCAAATGATGATATATATATGATATAATGTTTATGTTGTAAAGGTTGGTGATGGTGATATATTATATTTGTTAAAATGTGATATAAGTTTTACAACTCAAAGTCATATATTAGGCTGCCAACCTCTTAACATATTTATGTTAAGTATTTGATTGAATGATTAAATATTAATTTTAATTTCGAGTTTTTTTAATTATGGTGTTTATGTGGGTTGAGGTTCGAGTGTGTGGGTGAAGCTAGCATAGATAAGAGAACACATAAAAGATATTTAAAGTAGAGTATGTGAAATAACATGACAATGAGCATAGAGAGTGGTATGGAAAATAGCAATGTAAGCTACAATAATGTATAAGGAAGATGAAGAGGCATGGATAGAGAAAGTTGAAGTGAACGACCAGATGAGAATATGGAGAAATAGAGTGGTAGTTGTAGAGACTCTTAAATAACTCAAGAGTTGGAAAACAAACAACCAAGACAATAAATAGCTAGTTCAATTGAGCATGTTATGAGGTTAGTCAGTGACATTTGATGGCTAAGTATAGAATGTTAACACGAGAGCACAATATAGAGATGAGAGCTCCTAATTGGGCACTCACACAAAGTTGATGGTCAAAAACGTGGAAATGAGGAATTTGAGAATGTGTGAGTGTTCATTTTACAACAACCTTGGTGCCTTCTAAACCACCACATAGGCCGCCACGAAGTTTTCCAAGTAAGTATGCACAAGAACATGCATGTACTAATAACACACTTATGTTTTATTTTCGAACCGACGTAGAAGCCACTATAAAGTTTGCCAAGTAAGCATGCACAAGAATGCACACACATTATTTTTAATATAACAAAAAATATTGTTTTAGTAATTTTGGCAAAACTTTCTACCCCAAAAACTGTTTTTAGAGTTATTTAGCTCATTCGAAAGGTCTTCAAGAGATTGACATGTTTATCTTATGATTTTTTTAAGTTTTTGCCTAAATAATTCTTTATTTTCAAAAGAATATTGAATGTTTAGGCCATGATCGATACCTCAAACCACCACATAGTCCCTCTAACGATGATATTTGGCCTCCAATGGTAATATGGGTGCTCTTGGGATCTTTTGCACATGATGCATGGGTTTCAGGGACTTGGCCATTGTAAGAAGAGGAAAATAAGGGAAATAGGTTTCAAATGAAGCTTATAGGGCCTATGGACCATGAATAAGACTTCAAACCACCACTCGGGCCCTCTAAAGGCGATATTTGAACTCCAAGTTGAATATGGTTGCTCCTATAATTCCTTAGATAGTATACATGGGTCTCAAGACCTTGTCAATGGGTGTGAGAGGAAAATAAGGCCCTTGGGCCCTAGATGAAGTTTCTAGAGACCAAAGGCCATGAAAAAGTCCCCAAACCACAAAACATTCCATGTGTTAGAGATCATTATCCTTAAAGTGGGATATGGGCGCCAATATGAGGTTTTGTACACTAGGGATGGGTCTTGGACCATGGTTTGGAAAAACAAATAAGGGAATTAGGCCCTAACTTAAGATTCTTGAGTTAATGGGCCACAATCAACGCCACAAACCACAACATAGACACTTTAATGTGAATCTTTGGCATACAAGTTGGATATGGGAATGATTAGGAGTTTTTGTGCAATAGGGATGGGTCTTAGAGCCTTGATCATAATCAAGGGAGAAAAACAAGGGCCTTACACCATAAATGGATCTCTAAGACTTATTGTCCATGAACATGACCCAAAACGACAACACATGCCCTTTAGAGGCTATCTTTGGCCTCTTAGTGGAATATGGGTACCATTATGAAGGCTTATGCACTAGGGATGGGTGTCTTAAGGTATTAGTCATGATCAAGGGAGGAAAATAAGGCTCTTGGGATCTGATGCACTAATGCTATGTTGTAAGCATGTACATAAGACCACTAGGAAATCATTACATGATGTATGTAATTAACAAATGAAGATGACATTATATTCCATTCCCCATCAAAATGGTGAATATCATGGTTTATCAAAACCATATGCTTGAAATGTTATATCAATGGAAAAGGTGGATTTCCACCGAGATCCTCCTGGATTATTCCTCCCCCCTTAGGAAGCAATGGTCTTCATTGCATCAAGTTCCCTTGGGAGACAGAGACACTTTTGCTGAATCTGAATCTTGGTGAGTCGCTTTCCTTGTTGAAGTAGATGTCATGCTTGTACTTTTCCTGTGGAAGGATGTCATGAACTTGTTGGAGGTGTTGGATCCGTTCAACAAATTTGGTTGCATGATCTTCCTTGGTCCAAGTGTGGGAGGACTATGTTGGTGAATATGCAACAAGAAGAGCTATATCAATATTGGGGGCTAATGGTTGGAATCCCAAGCACACCTGAAAAGGGTCGTGGCCAATAGAGCTATGTTGAACATATGGAAGACTCTCATTATCTGTTTTCTCCTCTACAATATTGTTGACCTGCTTCTGCTAGATAGAAATGTCTTGGGCTGAGGCTGTAGTGGTTGCAGTGACCTTATGTTCACCTTCTAACTGGATTGTGAAGAGGGAAAACTTTGTGGTCTGAAAGATTACTCTGCGACATTGTTTTTTCGATATCAATGAAGTGGCAGTAGTTAGAGCTATCTCTAGTACCCTGTAGAGATGAACTCCTAGAGTAAAAATGACACTGCAGGGTCGAGACTCATAGATAGCGTGATGTTTCCACATATATGGTTGTCCTAAAAAAGCATCACATACTTCAAGTCGGTCAACATCACACATTACCTCATCCTTAAAGGGCTTGATGCCATAGGACAAATGATACTATTGGCTGACACATATGTCTCTTCCCCGACTCAACCATCCGATGGTGTATGGTTGTGGGTGTGGCATCATTGGCAACTTCAATCTCTTGACAACCTCAATTGAGATCAGGTTCTTCTAACTCCCATTTCCAACAATGAAATATAGTGGGGTCTCCTTTACCCACATATGTGAGTGGAAGAGGCACTCCCCATCCTCAAGCTCCTCTAGTTCTTATGGTTGTATTGTTGTGGTTGTGATGTTAGCAGTGGGTTCTACATTGATGATCTATTTCCCTTTATTGTGCTTTGAATCAGATTCCAAGTCAGATTCCAATTATTTTTCTTTGAGCTCAACCACCAATGATTGTTTCGAGCGACATTCATCGATGTTGTGACATGGTCTGTTGTGGAACTCACACCACTTTATGGTGTCTTTCTTAGACTTCTCATTGTTAAATTGAGAGCAGTTACTAAGTTCTTTTAAATTTACTAGACAATAATAGCATAAGCAGGATCACTAAAAGATACACAATCACAAGGTACACATCATTTATCCTAGGAAACCCTTATGGGGAAGAAAACCCAACAAAAAATTCCTTAATATAGATTTCCAATACAATTCTAAGATAATAAACCAAACACAAGAGAATATTCAACTGACAACTGCAACTTCCTTCAAAATTGCACACTAGATGAGTGACTTGAGTGAGTGAGCTAATGAGGTGTCTTCCACTCTTATTTATATTGGTTGGCAGGCGCTAGGGTGGTGTCTCTTCATCAATCAGGGCCAACTTCTTCACTTATTGGTTAAAACCACTTTCATTAGGCCTGGGGGCCGACTTCTTAATTAGAAGCATACAATTAGGGTTAGACCAATCCACAAAAGGGGATTTGGTATTATACAAAGCCCAACATGATCAATCCACAAAAGGGGATTGATCTATAAGATAATAGCTCAATACTAAGTAGAATATTATTTGCAGTTACAATATTTTAACACTCCCCCTTAACAAGAAGGGTATTCTACAACATCATCAGGAGAGAGAGAAGGAAACAACATAAAAAACATATGGAACACTGACTGGCATATCTATAAATCATTGGAATTTTTTCTCATCATCAATAACATCATCATTCACAACATGGAGCTGGAGTATCATCATCACAATTCACATCATGGAGTTGGAATGACATCATCATCATTGCTCTTAGTATGAAGCTGGAACAACATCATCATCATTGTTCACATCATGAAGCTGGAACCTGAAACATCAACATCAGTTAGCATAAAAGAAATAACAACAACATTAATAGCATCATCAACAACAACACGAGGCTGGAGAAATATCATCACAACACGAGGTTGGAGCAACAACATCATCACAACATGAGGCTGGAGCAACATCATCATCATCATCATCATGGAGCAACATAATGAGGCAGGTGTATCAACAACATTTTGTGATACTCTGACAATCCCTAGGGATCTGCCCAGGAATCATAAGATTCCCTAGGATATAAAATCCTAACGGAGCTACCATGTGGTACTCTGACAAACCATCCTTACCAAACCTTCAGGATCTTCCTAGGAGTCATAAGATTCCCTAGGATTATAAAAATACTAACAGAGATACCACTATTGAACAAAGCTAGCATATACATTCACAGGTACTCTGACAGACCGTCCTTACTAGACCTTTGAGATATGTCTAGGGATGATAAGTCCCCTAGGATATAAAATCCTAATTGATCTACCTGTTCTTGGTCAGGATACCATAGTATCATCAACATCACTCCCCCTTTCGAGGGAGGTCCTTTCGGACTACCCAAGATTGTCTTGAAAGTGCTCAAACTTTACACGACACATAGGCTTGGTTAACACATTTGCACCCTTCTCATCCGTGCCAACATATTGGAGCTTTATAGCTCCCCTCTGCACCATATCACGAATGTAGTGATATCATATTTCTATGTTCTTTGACTTGTCATGGAACACATGGTTCTTTGTCATCTTTATGAAACTATGGTTATCACATAGAATCACAGTTGCTTCCATCTCTAGGTCAAATAGACCTGTCAACAACTTCTGAAGCCATATGGCTTCACAACTGGTGGAACATGCAACAATGTATTCCACTTCTGATGTGCTGAGAGAAACACTGGATTGCTTCCTACTCTGGCATGAAGTCATGGTTGATCCCAGACTGAAGCAACATTATGAAGTGCTCTTTCTATTAGAAACACTTCCAGCCCAATTTGAATCGGTATAACCAACCAGTCTGAAGTCATAATCTCCATTATAACAAAGACCAAAGTACAATGTAACTTTAAGGTATATCATCACATGTTTTGCAACAAAAAGGTGAACACGGTTGAACTCTACTAGATACTGACACAAGGTGTTCACATCAAAAAATATATCTGGCCTGGTGTTCGCTAGATACATCAACGATCCAATAATTTGATTGTACAACGTAGCATCAACCAATTTTGACGAAGTATCAACCAAGAGCTTCAACTTTGTTTCCATAGGTGTGTTCATGGATTTACACTCCAACATATCAAACCTCTTCAGTATTTCAACTACATACTTCCCTTTGTTAAGGAAGATCTTCTCTGGGCTCTGGAAAACCTCAAGACCTAATAAATAGTGCATTAGGCCTAGGTATTTCATCTCAAATTTTGCAGCGAGTTTTTTCTTAAAATCAGTGATGGGATTTTCTTCTCTAGTTAAGAATAAGTCATCCACATACAGTAGCAATATAATTGGCTCATCATTCATAACCTTTAAGTAAAGGTTAGAATCAACTTTACTCCTGGTAAAGCCCAAGCTCGTCAGGAAACTGTCAATTATTCCATACCAAGCTCTAGGAGCTTGCTTCAATTCGTACAGAGTCTTATTCAACTTGCAGACATGAGTCTTTTTGTCTTCAACTTCAAACCCTTGAGGTTGTTCTATATACACTTCTTCTTCAATGACACCATTTAAGAAGGTTTTTTTCACATCCATCTAGTGTAACTTCCACTTCATCTTAGCTACTTCCACTTCATCTTAGCTTCAAGGGATATGATGGTTCTGATAGAAGTGTATCTGGCTACAGGAGAAAACATCTCTTCATAGTCAATGCCTTCCTTTTGAGAAAAGCCATGAGCTACAAACCTTTCTTTGTGTTTTTCAATACTTCTATCAACAACATGTTTTATCTTGTATAACCATTTGGAAGATACCACATCTTTTCTCTTTGGTCTGGGAACTATTTCCCATACATCATTCTTTAGAATGGATTGGTATTCTTTTTTCATGGCATCTTTCCATTCTTTTCTTCTGAATGGATTCCTCAAAGAAACTAGGCTCTTTCTCTATGATATCACACATCAAAGCCATATAACTGGAGAATGGCTTAGGTTTCTTGACTTGTCTCATGGTTCCTTCTGGGGCACCATACTTCTCTCCATCTTGAATAATTTCCCTCGCCCAAGCTGGCTTTCTCTTGTGAGAGATCATCATCTGGGGAGGTTCTTGAGATTCTATCATATCATGATCTTCTTGAATCTCATCATCAGGGGAAGTTGTGACTTCCCTCATTGGTTTTGTAACTCTGGGAGCTATAGGTTCTTCTTCATATACTTCTTCAAGATGACATCTCCTTGATTTCTTGAGTGCTACATCTTCATCAAAGGTTACATCTCTGCTGATCTCAATATGATGGTAACCCGATATATAAATTTTGAAGGCCTTTGATACCTCACAATAACCAACAAATATTCCCTTCTTTCCTGAAGGGTTTAGCTTAGTTCTCTTCTCTTTCGTAATGTGTACAAATATTGGACAACCAAATATCTTGAGATGGCTTACTTTTGGCTTCTTTTCGGAGAACATTTCTTCGGGGGTTTTGAACCCAAGTGCACTATGGGATACTTTTTTTTGTACATACATTGTTGTTCTTGTTGCTTCTGCCCATAAGTGCATTGGAAGATATTGATCATGGATCATAGTCTTCACTGCTTCTATTATAGTTATGTTCTTTCTTTTTACTACACCATTTTGTTGAGGATTGCAGGGAGTGGTGAGCTCCCTCTTAATCTCAACATGTATGCAAAAGCTTACAAACTCTATTGAGGTGTATTATCCTCCATTATTTGACTTTAGTATCTTGATTTTTCTTTCAGAGAGATTCTCTATCAAGGCTTTGAATTCCTTGAATTTTCTAAACACTTCATCTTTTCATTTCAAGAAGTAAACCCAGCTCTTGTGAGAATAGTCATCAATAAATGAAACATAGTATACATACCCACTAAGAGAGGTTGATGGCATTGGGTCGCATACATATGAGTGGATGAGTTCCAAGACTCCTTACGCTTTACTGTCGCTCTTCGGAAAATGATTCTTTATGTTCTTTCCTTGTACACATCCCTTTCACACACCTTCATGATCAACCTTGAAATCTGGTAGACCTGTAACTTCCTTTCTCACATATGGTAAGGCCTTGTAGTTGATGTGAGCTAGTCTTCTATGCCAAAAATCACATGGAATCTCAGTGGAGTGAGTCAAGGCTACATATGAGTGAAAGGTGCTCTATTTAGTCAAGCTCTAATCCCATGTTAAATTTAGAGCAGCTAATAAGTTCTTTTCAATTTACTATACACTAATAGCATAATAAGGATCACTAAAATATACACAATCACAAGGTACACAACATTTATCCTAGGAAACCCTCATGGGGGAGAAAACCCACTAAAAAATTCCTTAATATAGATTGCCAATACAATGCTAAGATAATAAACCAAACACAAGAAAATATCCAACACTGAGTGTTGGCCCTTGACCAGGTTTTGGGGAAACACTGGTCATGTTTGACCAATTTTGGGACTTCGACAGGCTGGTCGAAGACAAAGCACTAGGTGAAGCAAATATCGTGGGATCTCTCCCCCTTTTGTGAGATTTTTGGGTTTAGGGTTTATGTAACGAGTATGGGATGTTGGCCCATGGGTCTTACCCATGCTTAGGCCCCTTTTGTAATGTATAAATAAGTATCTAGGCGATGTAAGAAACGTTGATGGCTTTAGTGATAATGTTAGCTAAGTGCGAATAGTTGTGAACGTTCTATGCATACTGTGTAAGACTTGCAGAGTTAATTGCAAGTGATTGTAAGAGGTCATGTAAAGGATCTATGTTGTGACCTAGCTCGGGGAAGGAGGATCTGGTGAGGTGCAAACAGATCTCCTATCCTATGTGGAGTTGGTTTTGAGGCTCCGTGCATGTAAGGATATTGACAGAAGATAATAAAGAAGATGAAGAGTTGGTGGACGTAGCCCCATGCTGGGGGTGAACCACATATATCCTGCGTTATGGTTGCTTTGTGTGATTGATATGATTTATGCTTAGTGTTGTCCTCTTTATGTATGTTAGATGCATATGATATAATATTTTAGTGCTTAGTAATGTGAATGAATGCTAGATATGCTCTATTTCTATGTTCTAAATGCTTGGATGTGTTAGATCTAGTTAAATATTGTGTTGTTCTGTAATAAGGGTTTTACCTGCGATGTGAATAACGGTTAAATGATAATGAATTTTAACTGCTAAGTGCTATGTTAAGTACTGTAATCACAAATCTGTGTCCCAACTAGGTTGCAGAGACTTGAGTCCTGCAACCCCCCTGCCTCTACCTCGGGTGAGACTTCATCTGATTCACAGGTGTTGCCGAAAGGGCCAGTAGTTAGGTTTTTGTTGGTGTGTTGTTGTAGTGTTGAACCCTGGGTATTCCCTTGTGCCAACAAATGGTTCCGTTGCCGGGACCTAAAACTATGATTGCTAAGAATTGAAGAAAAGAAGAAAGCTTTGTGTGTAGATCTGTTGTTGTAGTGCGCAGTACTCTACTTTACTTGTGAAGCTCTATGCTAAGAAGAGAAGTCTGATATGAAGAAAAGAGGTAAGATAGTAAATCTTGTGCTCTGATAAAGGTAAGATAAGTGGAAATTTTTGTTTCGAAAGAATGAATATAGGTATGTTTGATAGACTTGGTCCTAGTCTGAAAACTAGGGCACAACTAGAAGAAATAAGATATGATATGAATAGATCCGATAGAAATAGTGAAAGATGTGTTATTCCTATGCATAGAAAGAATTTTTGGACTAACAAGTGGATGCAGGATTCTAGAAATAATTTTTTTCAGGTCCATCACCGTAATCCCAATGTGCAGTACAGGAAAGGTTGGGGATCATTTAAGAGAAAGAGAGGATTGACTATTGTTATAGTTGTAGAAGACCGCGACATCTTGCTAAGGAATGCCCTGGTAGAGGTCCTATTTTCCTTTGTTGTAAAGCTACTGAACATGAAGTTTTAAATTGTCCTAGAATGATTGCTAAAGTTGAGAAGATGAACATGAGACAAGAAGACCATGAGGAAGGTCCAGGGACTAAGAATATGCTAAAAAACCAGAAAGAATCAGAGGCTATATTATTGCAGATGAAAGAAACACTGAATGATCATAAAGACACCAGTTTATCAGAGATTTTAAAAGAGAAAGAGTGCATAGAAACAAGAATAGGAGACTTCAACATAGACTGTGTATTGGATGCAGAAACACAGGTGAACATTATGACAAAAAGTACTTGGGAAATCTTAGGAAAGCCTTCTATGGTTCCTTCACTGGGAGGAATAGTATTGTTTAAAGTAAATCTAATAACACTATGTGGAAGACTTGCCCATGTACCTATGATTTCTCACAGAGCATCGACAAAAGAAGAATTCGAGGTCATTAAGTTTGTTGACAACAACGACCCCTTTTCTCTTTTGCCAGGAAAGACCTAGGTTGAGAAAGATCGGATCTGAAGGAAAGAAGAAGAGGAAGCTATATAATAGAAAAGGCAAGAATTAAGGGATTTCATGGCTAGGAGAATAACACGCTTACTAGAAGAACAAGAGGACAAGTCGAAGCAACTAAGGGCTAGAAACCTAGCTGTCAAACATGAAAGAACGCAAGAAGACTTAGAGAACTTATCCATACAGGAGAGTAGAGAATCTACTCCAGAAACAGTAAGAGAAGAAGTATTACCTTCGAACCCTGTGAAAGACCCTCAGCTGTGTGAAGTTACTATTCCAAGAGGAGATAAGAACAAGACTGGAAAGAAGAATCCAGAGACGCAAATCACAGGAAAGAAAGCTAGAAAACTCAGTAAGAAGAAAGAAAATCTAGAAAAAATGCAAGAGGTTCCAAAGAGGACTTCGCAGAAGGAAGGCTTGCAAAACTTGAACCTCGTCGGAATAGCAGAACAAGATCGACTGGCACTTCATCGTGGAAAAGCAATATGACCGTTGG
The DNA here is from genome assembly GCA_000966675.3 of Picea glauca. Lineage (NCBI taxonomy): Eukaryota > Viridiplantae > Streptophyta > Pinopsida > Pinales > Pinaceae > Picea > Picea glauca. The sequence goes on along the minus strand of JZKD02S1660367.1, from coordinate 94,379 downwards.
AGGCATCCCGACCGTTAGAACGATGCTCCAAAACGGCTAGAAACACTGTTATTACCAAAATGTTCGCCATTGGACTATTGGGACCGCACCATAACGGTTGGAATTGCACTGATTGAGGCATTCCTACCTGTTAGAAGAACCTGTTACGATGTTACCTATTTAACCCTTCAAATGTATTACCATGGACACTTTTTCCAATTATGATTATTTGATCCCACAGAGTGTTGACTATTACCGTGTTGTGCTTATTGAGACCTCGCCATTCATTATGCTACCTTGATTATTTGTTCACCGACCTGGAATATTAGATCTCGAGAATGTATGTCAGGTGACTTTAGCGTAGTAGAGAAATTCATCCAAGATATTCTCATAGACCTCATGGCTGAGAAGGTCATGTTTGTAGGAGCACAAGCTTCATCAACAAGAGGAGTGCAAGCATCCCCATCGACTGGACGTTGATCTGAGCCCTCCCGAACTGCGACAGAGAAACGAACCAAGCATCGTGATGATTTGGCGAATGTGAAGCTCATCCCATCAATCCTTCCTGACTACATCCCACCTCTAGTTGGCACAGTGAGTTGTGACAACTTCCCAAGGGACTTCGAATACACAATGATTACAACATACCTCCCGAAGGGGATACGCGCAGTAGAACTACAGTTGGAGAGGATTCAAATGCTTAAGATCAGTGAATTCAATTTGGGAGATCGCAAAAACTATGGAATGCTTGCACCACACAAGTATTTGACCAATACAACAGGGAAGAAGTCGAAGATAATCCATCAACTGTGGACTATGGACATCGTGAGGTACACCATTCTTAATGTTATGAAGATCCCACACTTCGGCAGACATCAGGAGGTTAACGCGTGCGTTAAACTCCTACTATCATGCTTCCATGGTGGTTACCTATGGTTGGACAGGCGCATCACAGTAGATCCCGTGCTAATCCATCAGATCACTAGCTTAAGCATGCAAGGACCAGATCCCCATGATTTTTACCCAGGGAAGGTTGCAGATCGCGCCATGTCACAGACAATAAAATAAACCTATGGCGATGTAGAGAAGGGGATGCGGGGCTATAAGGTAGCCTCCATCCAGAATGGAGCAGTGTGCCTAGCTTGCCAGTTTATCGCTGATAATCTTGTCAGGAAGAATAGGCCAACGTAGGTCACGGGGTTTGTCGTCGACCTCGCAGGAAAATGTGTTGAAGGGATGCAAATAAACTGGGCGAGCTACCTCATCAACTAGTTAGAGAAAGACTTCCATGAAGCTCAAGATCAATTCTATGAGTTTCATTTCAATTGGATGCTAATCCTCATTGCCTTCATTGCATGGGAGATGCTGGAAGGAGCGAACTTCCCTGAAATTGGGTCGTCTGAATCACTAGCTGCGAAGTTCACTACGCTATGGTATTAGAGCGACATGGAAAAAAAATGGCAGTCAAATGCAATGTTCCACACCTACTATTTGTAGTTGAAGAGGGCCATTGAATCCTTCCCTCGCATGACGCCTAACACACTTCATAGGTTCAATCCAATCACGAAGTTCAGCGTAGACAGGCACTTCATCTATATCACTACATGCAGAGATGAACACAAAGAAGAGCTCCAGTCCTATTACAAACTCACAGAGGAGAACATGGAGGAAATAACCAAGGAATGGCCTGCAGAGTTCCTTTTACCAGTTGACCAGGAAGAATTGTCTGTCCCTGACCTCATCGGAAGTCTTTTAATCACTCGCGAAGAATATGATGCACCCAACAGGAGCAGGAAAAAAAAGAAGGAAGAGGTACAGGAATTGAACAATGCATCAAAGGAAACTACACCGGATTCACCAGAAGGAGGAGGAGGTGACGAAGTAAACAAAGAATAATATGAAGGGGAAGAAGACAAGTAGAAGTAGGACGAAGTAACACCACCTAAATATCCCTTGACAGAAGCAAAAACAACCAAGAAAAGAAAGGATTCCTCGACGAAACCTTCATCGCGGAAGAAGTCAAAATACAATAAACCTCCATTCCACATTGTGCTCATGGTGGATGACATTGGCTTTATCATTTTCGTTGTATCAGATACCTCAGAGGACATCTTGCAACGAAGAGAATCCAAATAGGAGACAATGTTTGACAGGATCGAGGCAGAGCTCAAAGGGGTACAACATGCTCTTTATTTGAGCCGCATAGTGTATACCATGCCATTGTCAGTAGGGGATGTATAAGTAGGAGATGTGCCTTCCCAGCTACACAGATTAGCAGACTCGGTCGAGGATCACCTTCGTTAGGCCAATGAGGAAAAGGAGCAGGCCATAGAGGCATTGAAGCAAGCAAAGGAGGAATCCATAGAGCAACATCGGGTTGCGCAGCAAGAGAAAGATGACCTCTAGGTGAATTTTGCATAGGATAGAGAACAAATACAGAAAGAGAAAGAACAACTACTCAGAAAGAATATGATATTCAAGGAGGTATTCACCAAACCACTTCGCTCTATGTCATGCCTTGCACAAATAGAAGAAGACATAATGGAGAGCCAAGTAGGGAAGATTATTGAAGCCCTTCAACAACTCCAAGCATGAATAACAGAACTGGAACTGCAATCCGTGCTAAGCATTCCACAGGAAGTGCGAGATCAGAGAGAGGAAACTGCCAGGAGCGTAGTTGAGAGAATCAAGGCATTGGCCTTGGAATGCAAGCAAATCAGCAGTCAAAGTGCGCAGACTTACGAGCGCCTTGCAGAGGACCTTGAACTAAGGATATTGGAGTCACAACTTCAGGAAGAAAAGCTACAGGAAGTGACAGTGCAAGAACAGTTGAAGATATTTTCATCGGTAGAGAAGATGAAAAGGTCCCAGGAACAATGCATTGTTCAACAACAGGTCCATGCCATCTAGAGTAAAGTCATGGAAGTGACCCAGAGGCTCTAGCCAATGGAGGATGAATCTTGCACACTTTTTAAGGAGGTTGAAGGACAAGGTGCACAACTAGAACAAGTAGTCACCACGGTATAACAACGCTTGGAAGGACTGGTGACTGATAAAGTTATTCAAGAATTCATCGAGCAGGAGGCTCGAGAAAAACAACAGGTTGAGGTAGCTTGAGTCAAGGTCAAGGCCTTCGAGGCAGAGTTGCCCAGATCAGAGTGACTCGGGATGAGTCACAGGTGAGTGTTGGGGGCATGTTGGCCCTTGACCAGGTTTTGAGGAAATGTTGGTCATGTTTGACCAATTTTGGGACTTCGACAGGCTGGTCTAAGACGAAGCGCTAGGCGAAGCGGAGATTGTGGGATCTTGCCCCCTTTTGTGAGATTTTTGGGTTTAGGGTTTATGTAATGAGTATGGGATGTCGGCCCATGGTTATTACCCATGCTTATGCCCCTTTTGTAATGTACAAATAAGTAGCTAGGCGATGTAAGAAATATCAATGGCTTAGTGCTAATGTTAGCTAAGTGCGAATAGTTGTGAACGTTCTGTGCATACTGTGTAAGACTTGCAGATCTAAGTGAAAGTGATTGTAAGAGGTCATGTAAAGGCTCTGTGTTGTGACCTAAGTCGGGGAAGGAGGATCTGGTGATTTTCACGCAGATCTCCTGTCCTATGCGGAGTTGGTTTTGAGGCTCTGTGCATGTAAGGAGATTGACAAGAGATAATAAAGAAGATGAAGAGTTGGTGGGCGTAGCCCCACGCTGGGGGTGAACCACGTATATCTTGTGTTATGGTTGCTTTGTGTGATTGATGTAATTTATTCTTAGTGTTTTCCTCGTTATGTATGTTAGATGCATCTGATATAATAGCTTAGTGCTTAGTAATGTGAATGAATGCTAGACATGCTCTATTTCTATGTGCTAAATGCTTGGATGTGTTAGATATTGTTGAATACTGTGTTGTTCTGTAATAAGGATTTTACCTGTGATGTGAATAAGGGTTAAATGCTAATGAATGTTAACTGCTAAGTGCTATGTTAAGTACTGTAATAACATATCTGTGTCCCAAATAGGTTGTAGACACTTGATTCGTTCAACCCCCCTTGCCTCTACCTCAGGTGAGACTTCATCTGCTTCGTAGGTGTTGCCGAAAGTGCTGGTAGTTATGGTTTTTTTGGTGTGGTGTTGTAGCGTTGCAACTTGGGTATGCCCCTGTGCCAACACTGAGAAATGTGCCTCTCTCTTCCTTCTTCTGGCAACTGGCAACTGCAGCTTCCTTCAAACTTGCACACTAGATGAGTGACTTGAGTGAGTGAGATAATAAGGCAACTTCCACTCTTATTTATATGGTTGGAAGCTGCTAGGGTGGTGTCTCTTCATCAAGCAGGGCCGACTTCTTCACTTAGTGGTTAAAACCACTTTAATTAGGCATGGGGGTTGACTTCTTAATTAGCAACATATAATTAGGGTTTGACCAATCCACAAAATGGCATTTGGTCTTATACAAAGCTTGACATGATCAATCCACAAAAGGGAATTGATCTATAATATAATAGCTCAATAATAATTAGAATATTCTTTGCAGATACAATATTTCAACACTCATTACCCTTCTTTTCCTGCATCTTGGACTGGCTCTTCTGAGGTTGACATTCCTTTCTATGTCCTTTCTTCTATGAGTTAGGGTTGACTTTGCCATGATTTTTTTGTGGTGTATTTTCAACCCCCAACTCTCTCGTACTCTATTGCTTTAATTTTTGCTCAATTTTGACTATATATCGATAAGCAACTCCCAATGAGGATATTTCCAAGAAATCCATCTTTGTTTGGATGTACCTGTGCAGACCACTGCAATACTTCAAAACCAGGTGTCACTCAAAGTATTTGATACCCATATTTGAGTACAACATATGAAATATGTTAGTGTACTCTGGCACCATCTGATCTCTTTTCTGACGTAGAGTCGTCCATCTCATGTACTGGTCATCATAGTTTTCGACAGGTAGAACTCCTCCTTTATGGCATATACAAAGGTCGCCCAAGTGGGTTCTCCCTTGAATGATGTAGATTTATCTGCAGTGTACCTTTCCCAGTAACCTTCCCACCAATATCTGACATGGGGAAGGAATTTAAGGAGCACGGAGGTGATCTTTTCACTTTTGGAGAAATTTTGTACGGAGTAATAACCTTCTAGCAGATTCAACCATTTTTCTAGAGCATCTGCATCTATCTGGCCTTCAAATAAGGGGATATCAAAATTGACTTCTACCTTGAAAGGTGTCACACCTCTGAAATGGTTTCTTATTGAATATGCCTCGACCACCTCCATTGGTAGTCTTTGAAGGATTTGAGCAAAGTTTTCCATCATCTAGTTCCTCTGTCGCATGAGGGATTCCTCGAGAAACGTCTTGAAAGGATCTCCTACTCTGTCATATCTCTTTTCTTCCACCATGGGAGGTCGTTTGGCTAGCGAGAGAGGCTTTCCTCAAGAAAAACTATCTTGAGACCCAAATATCTATACTCTGACCTCGTCGGGAACCTGCTCTGATAAATGACAAGGAAAATACTGCTCTGATACCACTGATCTGAATTATGCTCAGAAAGAAATGAGACAAAAACAAAAATATAGAAGAGAACACAAAAATACAGTGAAATCCAACTTCTATTAATGAATAAGATAGAAAAACATTGTAGAACACAAACTAGAAGAATGGGGCAGCTTATCTTTGAAAAGACAGATATCTTGGCTACGCTTCATTCACAACAAGATTTACATCACACTCCATTGCATACTTAAAGGGCCCCCTTCACCTTAATTATATATGAGAGAGTGAGAGGAGAACAATTCCCATGATGCATGTGGGACAAATTAGTCTAAGTTTGTAAAATTCCATAGGCATGTAAAATACTAGGACTTCCCAGGTGGTCACCCATCCTAGTACTACTCTATCCCAAGCACGCTTAACTACAAAGTTCTAATGGGATTTGGTGCATTAATGCTATGTTGTAAGCATGTACATAAGACCACTAGGAAAACATTACATGATGTATGTAATTAAAAAATGAAGATGGAATTACATTCCATTCCCCATCAAAAGGGTGAATATCATGGTTTATCAAAACCATGTGCTTGAAATTTTGAATCAATGGAAAAGGTGGATGGCCACCGAAATCCTCCTAGATCATTTTGTGCAATAAGGAGGGTATTGAGGCCTTGACCATGATTGGGGGAGGAAAATAAGGTTCTTTTCCCCTAAACTAATCGTATAGGTCTTATGGGACATGAAATATTTCTTAAACCAGCACAAAACCCTCTAGAAAATACCTTTGTTCTTGAGTGGGATATGGGTACCATTAGGAGGTTTTGCACATAAGAGATGGGTCTTTGGCCTTTGGCCCAAAATGAGGATTTTGGGGCCTTAGTTCCTAAACTAGGACTCAAACCACCATACAAACATAAATAATTGGCCTC
>JZKD02S1660367.1:22161-44857 GCA_000966675.3 Picea glauca | reverse complement strand
ATATTACCCTGTTGGCAACTATGAGGACCAGTACATGAGATGGACCACACTGCAGCAAGAGAGGGGCCAAGCAGTTCTGGAGTTCACCAATACCTTCCATACCTTGCGCACCAAGATGGGTATCAAAGACTCTGAGCGACATTTGGGTCTGAAATACCATGGGGCTCTACACAGATACATCTAGACTGAAATGGATTTTCTGGACATCTCATCACTCGGTGTTGCTTATTGATATGCGATTAAAATTGAGAAGAAATTTAAGCACCAGAACAAATGGGAATTCGGGTCTGCAAATCCGCAACAACCAAAGTATGACAAAGACGGCCCTAAAAAACAGTCTCCCGAAAACCAGTCCAAGACACAAGAAAAGAAGGGTCACGGGAAGACAAAGAAGGACACCGGAAAATGGTGTGATTTCCACAAAATCCCCTGGCACAACACCGATGAATGTCGCTCAAAACAGTCATTGGTGGCTGAGATCAAAGACAAGGATCCGAACCCTGATTCAGAATCTGATTCTGAAAATACTGGTAAAGGACAGATCATTGACACAGACCCCACTGTTATTGTCACAACTGCAACAAATCAACCGAAAGAACCAACAGATCCTGAAGAGGGGGAGCGCCTTTTTAATTCACATATGTGCGAGAAGGGGACCCCACTGCATTTTATTGTTGATAGAAGAAGCCAGAAAAAACTCATCTCAACAGAGGTCGTCAAATAGTTGGGATTGTCGACAACACCACACCCACAACCATACAACATCGGGTGGCTTCGACAAGGACGAGATCTTCATGTCAGCCAACAGTGTTGATTGTCATACGACATCCAACCCTTCAAGAATGAGGTATTATGTGATGTTTCCCCACTGGATGTCTACGATGTTCTCTTGGGCCAACCATATATGTGGAGACACCATGCTGATTATGAGTCTCGACCTCGTAGTGTCATTGTTACTTTGGGGGGTCATCTCTAAGGAATACCAGAGGTAGTTCCAACTATTGTTCCACCTAAAAAGTGTCGCAAGGTAGTATCTCATACTACAAAAATCAACTTCTTCACAATCTGTTCAAAAGGGGAACAAAAGGACACTACAACCACTACAGCCTCGCCCCCTGCACCTTCTATCCAAAAGAAGCGGGTCAACAAGGTTGCAGCAAAGCACAAATATTCCTTCTGCACACCTTCCTCTCATGTAGCTTGACTTTTTGAACAACCTCGGCTTCAACAGGTTCATGACAAACTTCCACAAACTAAGCAGTGCGACGTCTCTAGCAATACAAGCAGCTCAACAAGATGCAGATCCAACAAATGCTTTTCCCTCTCCCTCGGGAACTCAACGCAATGGAGACCATTGCTTCCTAAGGAGGGAGGATTGATCCAGGTGGATATCAGTGGCCACCCACCTTTTCCAACTGGCTTAAAACAGTTTTCTGGCAATTTTGGCAATTTACTATTTTTAGCAGGTTTTAACTTCTGGGGCCATTTTGAGGGCCCAAATGAAGGTTTTTCGAGATAGAGGTTCTAAAAAATATGCAAAGGCATAATTGTGGCCCAAAAAATTAATCTCCTCGACAATACCTTTCCAACGAGCTATCACACATCTAAAACAAAGATCATATGAAAAAGTTACGACCCCGAGAAGTTGATGTACTCACTTACCCAAACGGAGCCCACATGATTTTTGGCGCTTCATCTCCTAGGGTTAGGTTTTTGGATGTCTAGAGTTTTTGGCATTCTTGCTTATTGTAAAAAGGCCTTCAAAGCCTCATTATAATAATCTTCTTGTGAATACGAGTAGCCATCACATCTCTTCTCAGAGATAAGTTGCCACCATTCTAGTGAGTCTTTCACTCTATATTTTTACAGTCTCTATACATTTCTTTCATTAATAGAAATTGTGTATTACTATATATATTTGTTTATGGTTGCATCTATGATACATTTCTATTATATTATTGAATATCTGCAATATCTTTGTGCATTTTTTTATTATATCTCTGATCTCATTTCGTGCCGAAAATAATCCAGATCAACTAGAAAACCTTCCTATAGTGCAAGAGTTTGCAGATGTGTTTCCAGAAGTATTACCTGGTTTACCGTACGAAAGAGAGTTGGAGTTTACAATAGACTTGAAACCAAGAACTGAACCTATTGCAAGAGCTCCTTACCGAATGTCAATGCCTGAATTGCAAGAGTTGAAAATGCAATTGAAGGAATTGTTGGATTTGGTACTTATTCGCCCAAGTGTGTCACCTTGGGGTGCACTAGTTATTTTTGTGAGAAAGAAGGATGGATCGTGGAGACTTTGCATTGACTATCGTCAACTGAACAAAGTGACAATCAAGAACCAGTATCCGTTGCAAAGAATAGATGATTTTTTTGATCAGACGAAAGGGGCGACGATATTTTTGAAGATTGACTTGAGATTGGGATATCACCAATTACGGATTAAAGAAGAAGATATCCCTAAAACCGCTTTTAAGACGATATTTGGACACTATGAGTTTACAATTTTACCGTTCGGATTGACAAACTCCCCGAGGGTATTCATGAGTTTGACGGAAGGGGTGTTCCATGAATACTTGGACAAACTTTGTTCAAGTTTTTATTGATGACATACTGATTTATTATCGGATGAAGGAGATAATGATGAACACTTGAGGTTGGTCTTGCAGTGCCTAAGGGAAAATGAATTGTACGGGAAGTTATCAAAATGTTCTCTTTACCAATCTAAGATTCACTAATTGGGACATATCATATCTAGCGAAGGTATTGTTGTGGATCCAATGAAAGTGGAGGCTATTATGGAATGGCCAACACCAATGAACGCACAATAAGTACATATTTTTATGGTTTTAGCAAGATATTACTAACAATTTATCGAAGGATTTTCGAAGATAGAAAATCCAATCAAGGAATTGCAGAAGCAGAACAAGAAGTTCTTCTGGATTGAGAAATGAGAAGAATCATTTCGAAGGCTCATAGAGTTGTTGGTGACAACGTTGATACTAAAAGTCCTCAACATGGACAAGGAGTTATTGGTATGCATGGACACATCCAAGGAAGGATTAGGCGAAGTTTTGATGCAAGATGGTTGAGTGACCGCTTACATTTCAAGGAAATTGAGAAAGCATGAAGAGAACTATGAAACACATGACTTGGATTTATTAGCTATTGTTTATGCCTTGAGAGTATGGAGACATTATTTGATTGGACAAAAAATTGAATTAAAGACAGATCACTATGGATTGCAATATATTTTTACACAAAGTGACCTGAACGCGCAACAAAGGAGTTGGTCAGAATTACTTAGCGAATACAATTTTGAAACTAATTACAATAAAGGAATTGTGAACCGAGTGGTAGATGCGTTGAGTAGGAGACCACACATATTTTCGGTATTACCTCTTAAGATGAATCTTCAAGAAAATATTCTAACTTTACAATTCCACGATGACTGGTATAAAGAAGTTAAGAATAATATTGGACGAGATACCATGATGGTATCGAAGTATGAAGGTTATTCACTAGACGACGATGGATTGTTGAGATTTAATGGAAGAATTTATGAGTCTCCTAATGACGAACTAAGAAGTTTGATGTTAAGTGAAGCGCATCGAGCAATATACATGGCTCATCTAGGAGTCATGAAGATGAAGACATATCTTAAGCCTTTATTCTTCTGGAAGGGAATGAAATCAGACATAGTTAGTTACGTGGCGAGATGTCTAGAATGTCAGCAAGTGAAGGATGAACATAGACATCCAGCAGGATTGTTACAACCACACGCTATTCTTGAATTGAAATGGGAAGTCATTTCGATGGACTTTATTGTTGGATTGCCACTAACGAAAAGAATAAATGATTCAATTTTTGTGGTAGTTGACACTCTGATGAAGAGTGCACACTTTATTCCAGTGCGTACGACATATCGGGCACCTGACATAGCTAGAGTATTTGTCAGGGAGATTGTGAGATTACATGGGGTGAAAAAAAGAATCCTATATGATCAAGGATCGATGTTTACAGGACGATTTTGGACCATTTTCCAAGAGGCTTTGAGAACAAAACTAAACTTTAGCACAACTTATCACCCAAATACAGACGGAAAAACATAAAGGACAAACCAGATTTTGGAGGATATGTTGCGTATGTATGTAATGGACCAACAAAAATGTTGGGAAGAATTCTTACCATTAGTAGAATTTGTATACAACAACAGCTATCAGAGTATGATTAAGATGGCACCGTTTGAGTTTCTTTGTGGGAGACCATGTCAGACGTCGTTAAGTTGGGATCGACTTGAGGAAAGGGTACTAGCAGGACCAGAAGTGATTCAAGAAATGGAATAATAGATGTAATCAATTAGACAAATGACGAAAGAAGTGCAAGATCAATAGAAGAGTTATGTTGATGCGCATCGCGTTGACCGCAATTATGAAGTTGGAGACAAAGTCTTCTTGCGGGTAAAACTGCATAAGAGTTTGATAAAGTTTGGAAAGGGTGATAAAATCTCTCCTAGGTTCATAGGACCCTTCGAAGTAGTGGAAAATAAAGGACCTGTAGCTTATCGACTAGCCTTGCTTGATTCTTTGAGGCGTATGCATGATGTTTTTCATGTATCTATTTTGAGACATTATATTAGTAACCCTTCACATGTTATTGCCATGAGTTCCTTGCAGGTGTTCGATGAGGGTGCTCTCATGGTGGAGCCAATCTACATTTTGGACCATCGCATTCGACAACTATGATGTCAAACAGTTGATCAGGTCAAGGTACAGAAGGACATATATAGTCCACACTCGGCTACCAGGGAGGACGCATATGAGATGCGTCAACAGTTTCCTTACTTGTTTGATATATTAGACATATAGATCTATATCATATAAATTTAATTAATTTCTTTTACATATATTGTACAAACTTCGAGGTGAAGTTTAAAACAAGAAGAGGTGTATGTAACATCCCGCTCTACTGAGCATACTAATATTGACTTATTATTTGAAGACACTTGCTTGCAAGTGATCCGAGTATGGAACACTATGATTTCATTCATATTATGGGTTATATATGATGATTTTGAGGTGTTATAGTTGCTTGATTATATTGATGTATATATATGTGTTGACATGTGCTTTTGACAAGTCGTCCTGAGTGTGCAGGACACATGAACAGTTATGTATGTTGGTGGAATCAAAGAGCTTCCTTGGAATCCAGATTGAGTCAAGGAGTGTATTGTATTGTTTGAGTATTTCATTATTATGCACATATGATGTATGATGGATTTTAGTATGATTTATATATATGTATTTTTGATATTTTTTTTGTCAGTGGATGCAGGCTTGACGATGCTTGCTAATCCAACTCACATAAGGAGTAAAGGGGCCTTGCAAAGAAAACTAGATATTCAGGGAGAGGTGTGGTAGCATCCCTGTCACATCCTACTATCACTCCCGCCATGGCCAGAACTATAGGTTAACGATTACCTAGTTTGGGTGGTCCACGATGTCATGAGGGCAGACTGAGACAGTTTCTCATGAATATTTCTAAGGGGCACACAATAAGGTGGGGTCGTTATTCCTTAAAAGACCTTAGTCTCTTACAAGTTCGATTGAATGGAGTTTTGACTCCAAGGGGTTGGACAAACTTCCAAAACAAGTCAACACGAGTGGCACCCTTGGAGCACGAAGATGTGTCTTGAAGGGCATGTCACACAATTGAAACCTGAGTCAATAAAAATAGGTGGCCTAGAAAACATTGGAATGATTAGACCTTGTTGGATTAAAATAATTAATTAAACAAGATATTATTAATTATTAAATTCTAAAAGAAGTCTAAGTCGGAGTTTAAAATTAAATAAAGGACTAATTGAATTGTGACATGAGTGAAAGGTTTGAAGGAAATCAAATGTTAGGAATTAGGAGGTAAAAACTTAAAGAATTGGTAAAATGAACATGTGTGCATGAAATTATTAAAAAGGAATCTTTATTTAGAAATAAATAACAGCTTGAGACAATGGGTTGTGCATAGAATAGAATTTGAGTCAGCCAACCCTAGCCTAACTAGAAGAAGACTCCTAATCCAACTCTAACTAAAACCTAGTTAAGGGACACCCATTAATTTAGGGATTGGGGAACTAAGAAACAACTAAGAGGAAAAGTAGGAACACATGGGGAAATGTGAGGAAAGGTGGATTAAATAAAAATAAAAGAGAAACTACTTTTGCAACATGGGGATAATGTGACACCTGTAGTGGGTGAATAATCATTTAACTGGAATATTAAAAAATAATGAATTATGCATGAGCGACAGATGTCTGTGAGGAAGAATTCTATAAAGTAATATAATTAGAAGGGAAGTGGACCAAACTTTCTGGAAACATCGTTATGTTGCCGAATTTTTGATTGATTGTGTTTTACTTATGAGAGTTGGGACTCCACGCTTGTGAAAAGAGTGGAAGCTCTTCCTTGCGAGGCAAGCTTGGAAGCTATTGTGTTCTGGTTTTTGTACTTGACCCATGTATGGCTCGGGGGGATAAGGGGTAAGAAGAGTACCCCTAGCATTGGCTGGGAGGTATCAGTGAAGTATTTGTGATTAACAATTGAAGGAAAGGAAGGAGCTCAAGACTTGAAAGCATCTTCAGTATGCAACATTCTTCGGTCCTGGTATTTTTATATTCTGAAATTATTTGTAGGATTAGTGTAGAAGTATGTTGGACTGATAGGGTCTTTGTAGCATCACTGGAAAGACTAAATTCCCATGGTTACATTTGTTGTCAATGTGAATTAGTTCAGAGTTTATATTTTGAATTACAGTTTTTCAAACGAATAATATTACAGTGTTTCTATTTTAAACTTTCGTTGTAATTCTGGATGTTTTACGAACCCTAAATTGAGCGGCATGATCCTCATCGTAAAGTTGAATTTATGTGGTGTATGGTCTATGTTCAAAAAATTTTATATTATCCATGTCGAAGTTGAATGATCGGATTTTTTCTTTAGTTGAAATCATTTTAGGAATATAAAAGTGAATAGTTCGTTGGTAAACTAAGGTTTTGGATTTGAATTTACATCATGAATTTCTCTGGTGAATTAAATTAATTCAAATTTATATGTGGATTTTCTGTTGAAAACACTGATGAACCCAATTTAATAAAAACCTAGAGTATTTGTGGTTGTATTTTAAAAACAAAAACAATTTGGGCCTGGGAAGGCCGGTTAAAGTCTTTGGAATTCTGATTTTTAACTTGCAGTGTGTTAGCCCCTTTCCTAAACAAAGTTATGCATGTGACCAGTAGCTAGAACTTAGTGTTAGTTAAAAAGGGTGATATTCGAGGCTCTAGAACCCCAATGCTACAAAGGTTTCTTAAACTCGACACTCCTTCTCTCCTGAACTGCTAACCAGTTGAATCCGGTCTTAATTTGAGTTGACCGGTAGTTGTAGGTTACCGTGCCCTACCACCCTGCTTAGTTAACTTTAAAAACTTATTCTAACGCCTGGCGGAGTTTCTCGTCACGCCAGATTCTATGGTGGATATCCACTATGGAACTCTATACTCCAGGGTTTTTCCCTGCTTTCACAACCTTAGATTGTTCACCCAGACCATCGAACTGCCAAAGAGATCAGAGATCTAAAGGCTTACACTCCTCCTAAAATCAACAATGTTCATCTACTCCAGTGTTCGAAAATCTGGGAGTTTGTCACCTTTGAAACTACAACCCTTTTTCCTCCAGAATTCCAAACTGTCGAACCTCCAAAGGACTAAGGCTCTCATATCTAATGGTCCTCGATCGGTCACTAGATCTACAAATGATGTTTAATCTGGGTGTCTGGAACTTCGGGGTCTTCGAAATCCTTAACAATTACCTCTCAACTTTGTCGGAGAGCCGAATCCCGAAATACTATGAGATCAATGGTTCTTACACCTCGCTCAAATCGACGACCATAAGGAACTCCAGGGCCCTGGGATTCAGAAGTATTAGCTGTTGTAACTCTCGTTTCTTCCGAATTCGCGAAGTCTGAAAATCCACAGATCCGACGGTCCTGTATTTACCATCAACAATGGTCAGGATTAACTTAGTCTTCGGGAATTCAGGACTTTCCACACCTTCACAAATTTCAACCACCACCTCTCGAATGGCGAATTATGAATCCTTGGAACTACAGACACGTGTACACCATGTTCGACCGTAATGATTCACTCCGGACTTCAGGACTCCGGGAGTCCCTTAACCTTAGCACCATGACTCTAATTTTTCATCTGGATTACTAAACCTCCGAAATAGGAAGGCTCATAAATCTAACGACTTGTAATCAATTTCCAGATATAGGATTGTCCTTCACTCTGGGACTTCAGAGCTTTATGGTTTCTTCACTCCTTATAGTTATGAACCTAACTGGTCAAATAGTTGAAACCTTGAGGATCCAACGACTAGTATTCAATCACTTATTTACAGTGTAGATTCACTCTGAAACTTCGGCTTTAGGGCTCACTTAATACAAACAACTATAATCCACCGAAATAACAAAGCCCGAAGGTCTTAAGGTTTAACGGGTGTGCATCTCCCATATGATCAAACGGTTGCGAGGATTCCATCTCCTCACGATCATATCCCATCCACTAAATTCCTTCGAATGGATTTCAACGCTTGATTTCCTCTCTTGAACCCTATACATGTTTTTCCTCCTGATATTTTCCTTAGAGTTGAACTCTAGGGCTCAATAGTGCAACCCTACTGAGCTCTGGATTATAATTGTTGAGTGTGTAATTTGTGCCTCCTCTGTGTATGTTTGCACTGTCTCTTCTGAGCTTCATAGTTCCGAAGGTTAGATACCTCTACCTAAATTGAGAGGATTTCTGCGCACACCAAGGATTGTTCCTTCTGAAATTGGGATTTCGAGGAGCATGTACATGCACTTCTAGAGTTGGCTCTAGAAGTGTTGCATTATGACACCCAGAAGAGGAATTTCAGGTTCCTTATAGAACTTATTAACTCAATCTTAGAATAGAATTTCACTCAGTTGTAGGGTTATTTCTTCACAGTATCAGTTGGTTCCTAAAAGTATAGAGTAAGCTTATGATTTCTACATTGTGCTGAGAGATTTTCTCTGTTGTTCCTTTCCTCATTTAAATTGTGATATAGATCAATATATTTATACTTGGATGTACTTTGTAGGGTCATCACTTTTCCCAGTAATCTGGAGTAAGACGAAACTGCCATCTTTAGGTTGCATGTTGAAGGTCTTTGTTACTGATTAAGTTTATGTCCTATTTTTATTGAATTTATTCCTATTCTTAAATAAGTAAGATGATGAATTATTGAAATAGTATACATTGTGTTATGATGTCATGACTAAGACACTAGATTCTTTGTGTCATTTGAATAAAATTTGTACATAAGAATTCTATAAATTATTTATGTACAATAATTGTGCAATTGTGCAATGATATGAAATAAATAGAATGAGTATTGTTTATGTACATCTCTATCATGTTCCATTGGTTCAGTGAGAAAAATAAAATAACAGAGGGGTTTTTACATATGGTATCAGAGCAGGTTCAACCCTGCGACATTGAACTATTACACCATCTATTGTGTTAAACGAAATCATTGAATTAGATCACTAATAAAAATATGAAATTGCTCTTGTAGGTAATCATGGTTAGAGGACGCAGGGGATGTAGACGACGTGGTGTTGGAGGAAGGGGTGTGACACATTCGATAGCATTCATTCCCGAAGGGTCTAACCCCCAGGAAGGTGAGCAGAATGTTGAGAAAGAGAATATTATTGTGGGAGATGTAGTAAGTATGATGCGATCCTTCTAGAGGATGTCAGAGGCGTTGTGTAAGTTTTAAACCTATGAAGTAAATAAATGCATATAGATTCTTAATAAAAACAAAAATTAATCAATGGCTCATACACATAGTACACAGAGATTTATATTGGAAACCCTTAACTGGGAGAAAACCTTTCAACGCTTCATTGTATTAATTTCACCATTCACCATAAAATATATATATACAATGTTTTTAGGTATTTCGTAGATACCAAAACCCTAATCCTTTAATCTGGGATTAATTTAGAAAACTGCTAAAAATAGCAAAATCCACTAAAATAGAAAAAACGCCCAAAAACCAAATTTAGGGGCACTGCGCGTAACCAGGGGGGGCCATAACTAGCCCCCCCTAGGAAGTGCCCGGTGCACACGACACAAAGAGAAATACTAGAGGGATTGTCAGAAGCATTTGTCGAATCTGACACGCCCACACACACACATGCAAAGAATATAAGACATACCCAACATTCTCCCACTTGTTGTTTTCTTTGCATACAAGATTATATAGTTAGCAATCCAGGGCAGAAATGCCCATTGTTACTCTACACCAGGAGAAATTTTTTGTGCTCACAGACTTTGCCAATGAATCTGCAACATTCTTCAAAGTGTCAACCTTTTCCAGCAACACCTTCTTTTCTTCAACCAAGTCTCTCACAAAGTGATACTGGACATCATTATGCTTTGTCTTCGAATGATAAGTTGGGTTCTTTTCCAGGAAGATTGCACTCTGACTAGCACAATCTAATCTCACTACTTGTTGTACCAACCCAATACCTGAACACAATCTTTGTAACCATATTTATTCATTGCTTGCATGAGTGTCTGCCATGTATTTATCTTCTGTAGTTGAGAGTGCCACTACAGCCTGTCTTTTGCTCACCAATTGATTTCTCCTCCAAATAGGTTAAACACATACCCACTTGTAGATCTTATGTGATCCAGATCTCTAACCCAGTCTGCATCAAAAAACCCATGTATGCCCACCACTTTTTCCAATCCTGGTCTTCCTTGGTAGCACAATCCATAATTGGTAGTGCCATGCAAATACCTAAATACCCTCTTTACTGTTGTCCAATGCTCCTTCCCTAGTTTTGACATATACATGCTCAAAACTCCCACTACATGTGCAATGTTCGGTCTAGTACATACCATTGCATACATCAAACTCCCAACTTCATTGGCATATGGAACATGGGACATGTCCTCTTCTTCTTCCCGTGTCTTGGGACACTGATATGCAGATAACTTTACACCTATAGGAATAGGAACCTTAATCAGTTTACTTCCATGCATATTAAACCTTTGCAATATCATCTCAACATATTTTCTCTAATTCAACCAGAGTTTCTTGTTTGAACTATCTCTTGTAATCTCCATTCCCAGAATGAAGTTATCAACACCAAGATCCTTCATGACAAATTTGGAGGATAGTTTTGATTTCACCTCCTTGATAACATCCATGTTATTTCCTACCAACAACATGTCATCAACATACAACACTACATAAATGAAGTGATTAGCAACATGCTTGGAATATACATAGTGATCATCCTTGCTTCTCACAAATCCCAATCCAAGGATGTATGTGTCAAAACTTTGGTACCACATCCTAGGTGATTGCTTCAGACCATATAGTGACTTCTTTAGCTTACAAACCAACTCTTTATTTCCCTTCACTACAAAGCCTTATGGCTGCTTCATCTAGATTTCTTCTTCCAAATCCCCATGTAGGAATATTGTCTTCACATCCATCTGTTCCACTTCAAGATCAAAAGCAACAACAATAGATAAAATAAATCTAATAGATGTTAACTTGGCAATAGGAGAAAAAATCTCACCAAAGTCAATTCCCTCTACCTGGGAATAACCTTTTGCTACTAACCGAGCTTTGTATTTCTCCACTTTACCTTCTGCATTAAACTTCTTCTTAAACAACCATTTTCTACCAACATATTTTCTTCCAGCTGGAAAATCAACTATATCCCATGCCTCATTTTTATCCACAACATCCATTTCTTCAACCATGGCCTTCTTCCATAGTTTACTATCCTCTGAATCCATTGCTTCCCTGATAGTTCTGGGATCATCATCAGTAATAGATAAAGCAAAATTGGAATGGAAATCAGGTGGACTATACCTTTTTGGTTGCCTTCTTTCTCTCACTGATCTCCTCAATACTGGGGAATGAGTTTCTTTTTATTCTTATGCTTCATCTTCTTCAGATGATTCAGATTTTGCATCATCCAACTCCAACTCTATGTTCTCAGGTTCTTCTGGCCTTAGTAGGAATTCCTGTTTGGAAACATCTTTCACCTCTTTGAAAACAACATCTCGATTGTAAATATTCTTCTTGGTTTATGGGTTCCAAATCTTATAACCTTTTACACCATCTTTATAACCAATAAAGATACACTTTTTAGCCTTTTTATCTAGCTTACTCCTATTTTCCTTTGGAATATGTACATAAGCATCACAACCAAACACTCTAAGATGTTGAAGAGAGGGTTTCTTTACAGTCCATACCTCATGTGGATTTTTATCATCCAACACTGATGAAGGTGATCGATTGACCAGGTAACATGATGTACCCACTGCCTCTGCCCAGAATTCTTGTCCTAACTCGGCACCGCTGAGCATGCTCCTTTATTTTTCCATCAGTGTCATGTTCATCCTTTCTACAACTCCATTCTGTTGAGGTGTGTATGGACTAGTCTTCTTCCTTTCTATACCACACTTCTTATAGAATTCTACGAATTCATTTCCACATAATTCTCCACCATTATATGTCCTCAATACCTTTATTTTCTTCTCTGTCTGATTTTCTACCAGAGCCTTAAACTCTTTAAATTTATCAAATACCTTATATTTCTTTCTAAGAAAATAAATCCATGTGTTCCTTGAGAATTCATCTATGAATGAAACATAATACACATATTTACCTAGGGATGGAACAAGAACAAGTCCAAACACATCATTGTGTATCAACTCTAAAATCCCCTTTTCTCTTGTAGCACCAGATGGTAATCTTAATCGATTTTGTTTACCATATATGCAATGTTCACATAAATCGAAATCCATAGTGAAATTATACATACCTTCAACCATACCTTTATTGTGTAGTGTTTGAAGGCCCTTTTATCCAATATGCCCCAATCTTTGATGCCACAGCATGGTCTTCTTTTTAGGGAAAATATTGGTCTTGTCTCCTTCATTTCTCTGTTCAAGGACAAGAAAACTATTACACCCATTAGTATAAGTTCTTCCCAAAAACTTGTACAGAGTTCCACACTGAACTCCCCTCATCAACACCATTGCTCCTCATACCATCTTGCAAGTGCCCTTTCCAAATACAATATCCACTCCTGCATCATCCAACTTGCTTACAGATATTAGGCTCATGGCTAGTTTTGGAATGTGCATAACCCTAGGGAGATTTCTAATCCTTCCATCTTTTAGCAACAACTTAACCCTTCCACGTCCCATGATTTTGGCTATTGAGTCATCTCCTAGAAATGCATCACCACTATCGTATTTTTTATATTCAGAGAACCACTCCCTGTGAGGAGTCATATGATATGATGCACCTGAGTAGATCAACCATACATCATGGTCTACATGTGTACCTGTAGATTCCAGGTAAACATCACCTCCTTCTTTAGTGGAGGTTTTCTCCTCTATGGAAGAGGTACTATCAGATCCCTTTGGTTTATCAACCTTCTTAGACTTGCAATCTTTCTTATAATGCCCTGTTTTACCACACTTCCATCATTTCCTCAAAGATTTTCCTGGAGACTTAGATCTACATGTAGATTTAGATATCCCCCCCGAAGACTTACCAGGATTCTTGTCTTGGGTACGGCCTCTTACAAATAAAGCATATGTGCTATGACCACCCATGATTTTATAACTCATCTCTTCAAATAACAAGGATGCAACTACATCCTCATACTTCAATGTAGATTGAGTGGTGCTACCAATTTCTACAACCAGATTATCCCAAGAGTCTAGCAAAGAACATAACAAAGTAATACACTTATCTTCTTCTGCAATTGTAATATTAACAGAGAAAAGTTAACTTACCAGAGTATTAAAGGCATTTATATGTTTTGTCATGGAATCTCCATCTTCCATCCTAAGATGATATAGCTTCTTTCGAAGAAATAACTTATTTACCACGGACTTTGATTGATACAAATTTCCCAACTTATCCCATAGTTCCTTGGTTGTAGATTCTCCCGAGACATTCAACAACACTGAATCTGCCAAGCAGAGTCGAATGGTACTCCTTGCTCTTATGTCCAACTTCTCCCAATATTCATTCAACATACCAATAGGTGGTGTACTAGTAGGTTGTGTACCAGCCGACTGTGTGCCTGTAGGCTGCGTACCAGTAGGTTGTGTACCAGGATACACAATGATCCATTATTCTTTGTCTACAAGAAGGTCCCCCAATCTTGAGCTCCTATAGATCAAAGTTTTTACTGTTGAACTTCTCTATCTTGATTCTAGAATATCTCGCCATTCCTCTTTTATACACTTGAATATCCACTGCAAAAGTTCCCACTAAACCCAGGTTTATCACAGACCCAAGATAAACTTGATCTATCAAGACCGAGACAAACCCTCAACAAAAAAGGCGTCCCTCTGAAGCCAAAAATGAGCTCTGATACCACATGTAAGTTTTAAACCTGTGATGTAAAGCAATGCATATAGATTCTTAATCAAAACAAAAATTAATCAATGGCTCATACACATAGTACACAGAGATTTATACCGGAAACCCTTAACCAGGAGAAACCTTTCAACGTTTCATTGTATTAATTTCACCATTCACCATACAATATATATAAAAAAAAATTAGGTATTCCATAGATACCAAAACCCTAATCCCTTAATCTGGGATTAATTTAGAAAATTGCTAAAAATAGCAAAATCAGCTAAAATAGCAAAAACTCCCAAAAACAAATTTTGGGGCATTGCGCGTAACCGGGGGGGGAGCATACCTGGCCCCCTCTAGGACCCCCCTAGGAAGAACCTGGTGCATATGACACAAAGAGAACTACTAGAGGGATCTTCATACGAAGTTTTTGAATCTATCGTGCCCACACACACACATGCAAAGAATATAACACATACCCAACACGTTGATCAACCGCCTGGATAGAGATTAGGGCAGAGCGTCTATACCCAATGAGGGTTCACAACGCGCCCCAGCTAGTAGTAGTACCATACACCAAGAACTCTAGAAGATGAAATTTTCCGAGTTTTGGGGTGCCCCGGATAGATTAGTGGTCGAGGCATGGTTGGAGAACATGGTGATGTGCTCCACACTTAGTGATTACACCTCCAACATGAAAGTTCGCATGCCAGTATTTCAGCTGAAGGGGAGTTCTCCTCTATGGTGGAAGACGCTCCTACCTCAACTAAACATGGTGATCGAAGACATGTCATGGGAACTGTTCGAGGAACGGTTCTAGGAAAGGTACTTGTCCGATGAATTCATTGAGCACTAGCTTAATGAGTTCAACGACTTACGATAAAGTAGTCGTATGGTTCCGGAGTATGAGGCCAGATTCATGGAGCTAATTAGTTATGCTCCACATCTAAACATGGAGAAGTTAAAGGTCAACAAGTTTGTGTTTGGCCTTAACTTCAACATTCATGTGAAGGTGAGGATCTTAATTTCTCAATCTTTGCATGATGCGGTTCAGAAGGCCCTCATAGTTGGGGAAGAGTTGAACGGTGAGGGTTAGGGCAAGACTCCTTCTAGACAGACTGTACAGACATCATCAAGAGCACAACAACATCAGGTGCCATCCAGACATACTCTAGGGCATCGAGATATTCCTAGAGGACCGATGTTTATGACACCACGATGACAGACTCCTCAACAGAGGACTGCTTACAGAGGACCACAACAGCAACAACGTCGACCCTAGCAACACTTTAGTCATGGTCAGCAGAACAGACCGGGATCACAGGATGTTAGACCAACACCTTCTACTTCAGGGACCATGAGCACTGGACCAAAGACTGGATGTTGGACATGTGGTGAGCCACATTACCAACAAGATTGTCTGATTAAGAAGGCCAGAGTGACCGGATCATTAGGACCCACTACAGCTGGAGATTTGGGCAAGGCCCACAAGATACATGCAACGGTGAACAACTGCCAAGCTGAGCATCATTCTAATGTGCTAGAGACGACAGGTACAATCGCATACCAAAACTACAGTATATTGATAGATCCAGGTGCTACAGAGAGATTTATCTCTAGTGCAACACTGAAGAGAATTAAGGTTAAGGAATTCGAGTAGGATGATTTCAAGTACATAGAAATGGCATCGGGTGCCAAACAAAAGGTTGGAGGAAAGGTTACAAGTTGCATCCTTAACTTGGGAGAATTTGTAACAAAGGTAGATCTTTACATCATGATATTAGGATCTTGTGACATAGTGATTGGTATGGATTGGTTGGAATCACATGATGCGATACTTAACTGTAAGACAAAATGGTTAAGTTTGACAGATAATTTGGGACAAAGTAGAGTGATTGTAGAAAGAAACCTGGGAGTGTCCTTGAGGTTCATTTCTTCCCTACAATTGCAGAAGAGTGTGTGCAAGGGATGAAGACTATATGCAACCTTAGTGCTGAATGAAAAGGGTGAGGTGGAAAGACTAGAAAACCATCCTATAGTGAAAGAGTTTCCAGACGTGTTTCCAAAAGAATTTCCTGGTTTACCGCCCGAAAGAGAGTTGGAGTTTACAACAGATTTGAAATTGGGAACTGAACCTATTGCAAGAGATCCTTACTGGATATCAATGCCTAAATTGCAGGAGTTGAAAATGCAATTAAAGGAATTGTTGGATTTGAGACTTATTCATCCAAGTGTGTCACCTTTGGGGTGCACCAGTTATTTTCGTGAGAAAGAAGGATGGATCGTGGATACTTTGTATTTACTATCGTCAATTGAACAAAGAGACGATCAAGAACCAGACTCTGTTTTCAAGAATAGATGATTTGTTTGATCAGATGAAAGGGGAAATAGTATTTTCGAAGATTGACTTGAGATTAGGATATCACCAATTACGAATTAAATAAGAAGATATCCCTAAGACCGCTTTTAAGATGAGATTTGGACACTGTGACTTTACAATTTTACCGTTCAGATTGAAAAACACCCCGAGGGTATTCATGATTTTGATGAATGGGGTGTTCCATGAATACTTGGACAAGTTTGTTAAATTTTTTATTGATAACATACTGATTTATTCTCAAATGAAGGAAGAGCATGATGAACAGTTGAGGTTGGTCCTACAGTGCCTAAGGGAAAACAAATTGTATGAGAAGCTATCAAAATACTCTCTTTACCAATCTAAGATTCACTAATTGGGACATATGATATATAGCGAAGGTATTGTTGTGGATCCAACGAAAGTGGAGGCTATTATAGAATGGTCGGCACCAAAAAATGTAAAAGAAGTACGTAGTTTTATGGGTTTAGCAGGATATTACCGACAATTTGTCGAAGGATTTTCGAAGATAGCAAATTCGATCACATAATTGTAGAAGAAGAACAAGAAGTTCTCATGGACTGAGAAATGTGCAGAAGAATTTTGAAGGCTCAAAGAGTTACTGATGACAACACCGATACTAAAATTCCTCGACATGGACAAGGAGTTCTTAGTATGCACAGATGCATCCAAGTAAGGATTAGGTGGAGTTTTGATGCAAGAAGATCGATTGATCACTTACATTTCAAGGAAATTGAGAAAGCATGAAGAGAACTACACAACACATGACTTGGATTTATTAGCTATTGTTTATACCTTGAGAGTATGGAGACATTATTTGATTAGACGAAAATTCGAATTAAATATAGATCACTGTGGATTGCAACATATTTTTACACAAAGTGACATGAACATGTGACAAAGGCGTTGGTTAGAATTACTTAGAAAATACGATTTTTAAATTACTTACATTAAACGAACTATGAACCGAGCGTCAAATGCGTTGAGTAGGAGACCACGCATATTTTTGGTATTACCTCTTAAGACGAATATTCGAGAAAATATTCTAACTTTACAATTGGACGATGACTGGTATAAAGAAGTTAATAATAATATTGGACTAAATACCATGATGGTACGAAAGTATGAAGGTTATTCACTAGACGACGATGGATTGTTGGGATTTAATGGAAGAATTTATGTGTTGCCTAACAACGAACTAAGAAGTTTGATCTTAATTGAAGTGCATCGAGCAATATAGATGGCTCATCCGGGAGTAAAGAAGATGAAGGTAGATCTTAAGCCTTTATTCTTCTGGAAGGGAATGAAAGAAGACATAGTTAGTTACATGGGGAGATGTCTAGAATGTCAACAAGTGAAGGCTGAACATAGACATCCAGAAGGAATTCTACAGTCACACATTATTCCTGAATCAAAATGGGAAGTCATTTCAATGGAATTTATTGTTGGATTGCCATTGACAGCAAGAAGACACAATTCGATTTTTGTGGTAGATGACACTCTGACGAATATTACACACTTTATCCCAGTGTGTACGATGTATCGAGCACCTGACATAGCTAAAGTATTTGTCAGTGATATTGTGAGATTACATCGGGTGCCAAAAAGAATCATATCTGATCAAGGATCGATGTTTACAGGACGGTTTTGGACCAATTTCCAAGAGGCTTTGGGAACACAACTAAACTTTAGCACAACTTGTCACCTAGAGACAGATGGACAAACAAAAAGGACAAACTAGATTTTGGAGGATATGTTACAAACTAGATTTTGGAGGATATGTTGCCTATGTATGTAATGGACCAACAAAAATGTTGTGAAGAATTCTTAACACTAGTATAATTTGCATACAACAACAACTATCAGAGTATGATTAAGATGGAACCATTTGAGTTTCTTTATGGGCGACTGTGTCGAATGTCATTAAGTTGGGATCGACTTGATGATAGGGTATTGGTAGGACCATAAGTGATTCAAGAAATGGAATAATAGATGCAATCGATCAGAAAAAAGATTAAAGAAGCGCAAGATCGACAGAGGAGTTATGAAGATGCACATCATGTTGACCGCAGTTATGAAGTTGGAGACAGAGTCTTCTTGTGGGTAAAACCACAGAAGAGTTCAATCAAGTTTGGAAAGGGTGTTAAACTCTCTCCTAGGTTCATGGGACCCTTCGAGGTAGTGGAAAAGAAAGAACTTGTGGCTTATCGACTAGACTTTCCTGATTCTTTGAGTTGTATGCGTGATGTTTTTCTTGTATATGTTTTGAAACATTATATTGGTGACCCTTCACATGTTATTGACATGATTTCCTTGCCAGTGTCGGACAAGGGTGCTCTCATGGCGAAGCTAATCCACATTTCGTACCATCGCATTTGACAACTACGATGTCGAACAGTCGATCAGGGCAAGATCTAGTGGGACAATTATAGTCCACACTCAACTACTTGGGAGGACACATATGAGATGTATCAACAGTTTCCTTACTTGTTTGATAGATTAGACATATATATCTATATCAAATACATTTATTTACTTTCTTTTACATATACTGTACAAACTTTGGGACGAAGTTTAAAACAAGAAGGGGTGTATGTAAGATCCCACTATACTAAGCATACTATTATTGACTTATTCTTTGAGGACACTTGCTTGCAAGTGATATGGGTATGGAACACTGTGATTTCATTTATATTATGGGTTATATATGATGATGTTGAGGTGTTATAGCTGCTTCATTATATTGATGTGTATATATGTGTGTGTGTGTGTGTTGACATGTGCTTTTGACAAGTCGTCTTGAGTGTGTAGGACACATGAAAGGTTATGGATGTCGGTGGCATCAAAGCGCTTCCTTGGACTCTTGATTGAGTCAGGGAGTGGATTGTATTGTTTGAGTATTTCATTACTATGCACATATGATGTATGATGGATTTTAGTATGATTTGTGTATATGTATTTTTGAAATTGTTTTTGCTAGTGGATGCAGGCTTGATGATGCTTGCTAATACAAATCACATAACGAGTAAAGGGGCCTTGCATAGAAAACTAGATATTGAGGGAGAGGTGTGGCAACATCCCTATCACAGCATACTAGCACTCCCAGTGTGGCCAAAAATGTAGGTTAATGACTACCTAGTTTGGGTGGTCCACGATGCCTTGAGGGAAGACTGAGACAGTCGCTCATGAAGGTTTCTAAGGGCCTCACAATAAGGTGGAGCCCTTATTCCTTAGAAGCCCTTAGTCTCTCACAAGGTCGACCGAATTGATTTTTGACTCCAAGGGGTTGGACAAACTTCCAAAACAAGTCAACACGAGTGGCACCCTTGGAGCATGAAGATGCGTCTTGAAGGGCACATCGCACAATTGAAACCCGAGTCAATAAACATAGGTGGCCTAGAAAACATTGGAATGATTAGACCTTGTCGGATTAAAATAATTAATTAAACAAGAGATTATTAATTTTTAAATCCTAACAAAACTCTAAGTCAGAATCTAAAATTAAATAAAGGATTAATTGAATTATGACATGAGTGAAAGGTTTGAAGGAGATCAAATGTTAGGAATTAGGAAGTAAAAACCTAAAGAATTAGTAAAATGCACATGTCTGCATGAAATTATTAAAAGGGAATATTTATTTAGAAATAAATAACAACTTGAGCGAATGGGTTGTGCATTGAATAGAATTTGAGTCAACCAACCCTAGCCTAACTAGAAGAAGACTCCTAACCCAACTCTAACTAAAACCTAGTTAGGAGACACCCATTAATTTATGGATTGGGGAACTAAGAAACAACTAAGAGGAAAAGTAGGAACACATGGGGAAATATGAGGAAAGGTGGCTTAAATAAAAATAAAAGAGAAACTACTTGTGCAACTTGGGGAGAATGTGACACCTGTAGTGGGGGAATAATCCTTTAACTAAATTATTAAAAACTAATGAATTATGCATGAGGGACAGATGTCCGTGAGGAAGAATTCTATAAAGCAATTGACATAGAAGGGAAGTGGACCGAACTTTCTGGAAACACTGTTATGCTGCCAAATTTTTGATTGACTGTGTTTTACTTGTGAGAGTTGGGACTCAAGGCTTGTGAAAAAAGTGGAAGCTCTTCTTTGCAAGGAAAGTTTGGAAGCTATTGTGTTCTGTTTTTTGTCCTTGGACCATTTGCAGCTCGAGGGTCTAAGGGGGAACAAGAGTATGCTAGCATTGGCTGGGAGGTATCGGTGAAGTCTCTGTGATTAGAAAGTGAAGGAAAGGGATGAGTGCAAGACTTGAAGGCATCTTCAGTACACAACATTCTTTGGTCCTGGTATTTTTATATTCCAAAATTATTTGTAGCATTAGTGTAGAAGTATGTTGGACCGATAGGGTTTATATAGCATCACTGGAAATCCTAAATTCCCATGGTTACATTGGTTGTCAATGAGAATTAGTTCAGAGTTTATATTTTGATTTACAATTGTTGCAAACGAATAATATTTACAGTGTTTATATTTTAAACTTTCGTTGTAATTCTGAATGTTTTCTGAACCCTAAAATGGGTGGCATGATCCTCATCGTAAAGTTGAATTTATGTGGTGTATGGTCTATGTTCAAAAACTTGTATGTTATCCATGTCGAAGTTGAATGATCATAGTTTTTCTTTAGTTGAGATTATTTTAGGAATTTAACAGTGAATAGTTCGTTGGTAAACTAAGGTTTTGGATCTGAATTTACATCGTGAATTTCTCTAGTGAATTAAATTAATTTGAATTTATATGTGGATATTCTGTCGAAATAATTGATAAACCCAATTTAATAATAACCTAGATTATTTGTGGTTGTATTTTAAAAACAAAAAAAATTTGGGACCTAGGAAGGTCGGTCAAAGTCTCTGGAATTCTGATTTTTAACTTGTAGTGCATTAACCCCTTTCCTAAACAAAGTTATGAATGTGACCAAGAGCCATAACCTAGTTCTAGTAAAAAAGGGCGCTATTCAGGGCTCCGAAACTCCGACGCTCTGGAGGATTCTTAAACTCAACACTCATTCTCTCCCAAAGTGTTAACCGGTTGAATCTAGTCTTAAGTTGAGTTGACCGAGAGTTGTAGGTTACCCTGCCCTACCACCATCCTTTGTTAACTTTAACAACTTAATCTAACGAATGGCAAATTTTCTCGTCATGCGAGATTCTACGGTGGAGATCCACTATAGAACTCCGGACTTTAGGGTTTTCCCCCACTTTCACAACCTTAGACTGTTCACCCGGACCGTCGAACCACTGAAGATATCAGATATCTAACGGCTTACACTCCTCCTAAAATCAACGGTTGTCGTCTACTCCGGTGTTCCGAACTCCAGGAGTTTGTTACCTTTGCAACTACAACCATTTTTCCTCTGGAGTGCCAAACTGCTAAACCTCCAAAGGACTTAGGCTCTCAGATCTAATGGTCCTCGATCGGTCGCTAGATCTACTGATGAAGTTTACTCCGGGAGTCCAGAACCTTGGGGTGATCCGATGCAGGATCTTTTATGATTATGGTTGAGTTTTAACTTGCATGGATATTTTAACCATTTGAGAAATTAAAGAAAGAATGAGGAAAGAAGAGGATTATATATCAGTCAAATACACATGCAGATCTGAAAACAGTAAAGAACAGCAAACCATAAGAACGCAGGTTGATAACGGAGTTCGGCACAATGTTTGCCTATGTCTCCGGGCCTTTTTCCTGTGGGGAAGACTTCTTTATTTCTGCTCAAGTGCTCAAAATTACATCTCAGCAATGCCCAAAGGCTACAAGACTGATCTGGTCTTGTTGACACAGATCTCTAGAACCC
>JZKD02S1660367.1:0-18077 GCA_000966675.3 Picea glauca | reverse complement strand
GTTGAAACTTTGAACCAACTTTAAAACCAATTCTTGCCGTCCATTTAACAAGCAACACCGTTGGGCGATCTGGTTAGCCCGATGTAACTAAGTCGTTAGTCCACCGGAGGTCACGAGTTCGAACCTCCCCGGCAACGTTCAAACGAACTTTTACATAGAAACTAATCAGCCAATGAGATAGCGCCACGTGGCACCCTGTGATAGGGCCACGTGGCGTTTTTTTGCCCACTCAGAACATGCCACGTGTCAAGATGCTATTCGTCCACGGCTGCCGCCACGTGTCTGACATGTCATCCGTCGTACTGCCGAGTCATGTGCCGCGTGTCTGCCTCGTCAGCATGCCACGTCAGCAGCTGACGTCACCCTGCCACGTGTCACCCTGTGAGTGGTGACACGTGTCACCTCAACATTGGTCCAACTGCATGCCAAATGTGCCAAATCCGTACGACACGTGTCACGTCCTGGGGATGCCACGTGTCCTCCGTACGGACTTGCCACATGTCGCTCTCTGAGACTGCCACGTCATCTGTACGGCCTGACACGCGTCTGTACGGACTGTACGGACAGGTACAGTCAGCATCCCAAAATTTGCCTGTTTGGCTTTTCGGACAGAAGGCGATATCTTCCTCATACGGACTCCGTTTGCGATAAAAATTATACCACCGGATTCAGGAAGACGAGATGGACGCAATGGCACAAGTTTCGTCGCATTCCGAGCACTTTCATTTTTGAGCATTTTTAAGCCCTATCTGGCTTCTGGATCTGTTTTCAGATCATGGGGTCTTTGAAATACTTAACAGTTACCTCTCAACTTAGTCGAAGAGTTGAATCCCAAAATACTAAGAGATCAATGGTTCTCACACCTCGCTCAGATCTATGACCATAAGGAACTCTGGGGCTCCAGGATTCAAAAGTATTAGTTGTTGTAACTCTTGTTTCTTCCAAATTTGCGAAGGCTAAAAACCCACAGATCCGATAGTCCTAGATTTATCGTCAGCAACAGTCAGGATTAACTCCAGCTTCGGAAGTTCAGGACTTTCCACACCTTCACAAATTTCAACCACCACCTCATGAATGTCGAATTATGAATAATCAGATCTACGAACATGTGTACCCCACGTTTGACGGTAATGATTTACTCCAGACTTCGGAACTCCATGAGTCCCTTAACCTTAGAACCATGACTCTAATTTTTCATCTGGATTACCGAAGCTCTGAAATAGGAAGTCTCATAGATCTAACGGCCTGTAATCAATCGCTCGATCTATGAATCTCCTTCACTCTGAGACTTCATACCTTCACAGTTTCTTCACTCCTTATAGTTATGAACCTAACAAGACAAATAGTGGAACCCTTGAGGATCCAACAACTAGTATTCAATCAACGATTTAAGGTGTAGATTCACTTCGAGACTTTGAATTCGGGGCTCACTTAATACAAACAAATATAATCCACCAAAGTAACAAATCTCGAAGGTATTAACGTTTAACAAGTGTGCATATCCCATTTGGTCGAACGGTTGCGAGGATTTTGGCTCCTCGTGATTAGATCCCATCCACTAAATTCCTTCGAATGGATTTCAACTCTTGATTTCCTCTCTTGAACCCTGTACACAATGTTGCTCTTGAGATTTTCCTTATAATTGAACTCCAACGCTCAATAGTGCATCCCTCCTGAGCTATGGATTCTAATTGTTGAGTGTGTACTTTACGCCTCCCCTGTGTATGTTCGCACTGTCTCTTCTGACCTTTACCCGACTTGAGAGGATCTTTGCGCACACCAAGGACTGTTCCTTCTGAAATTGGGCTTTCAAGGAGCCTGTCCATGCACTTCTAGAGTTGGCTCTGGAAGTGTTGCACTGTGACACCCAGAAGAGGAATTTCAGGGTCCTTACAAAACTTATTAACTCAATATTAGAGAATACTTTCACTCGGTTGCAGGTTTATTTCTTAACAATATCAGTTGGTTCATAAAATTATAGAGTAATCTTTTGATTTCTACATTGTGATGAGAGATTTTCTCTGTTGTTCCTTTCCTCATTTAAATTGTGATATAGATCAGTATCTTTCTACTTGGATTTACTTTGTAGGGTCGTCACTTTTCCCAGTAAACTGGAGTAAGACAAAACTGTCATCTTTAGGTTGCTTGTTGAAGGTCTTTGTTACTGATTAAGTTTATGTCCTATTTTTATTGAATTGCTTCCTATTCTTAAATAAGTAAGATGATGAATTATTGAAATCGTATACATTGTGTTATGATGTGATGACTAAGACACCAGATTATCTATGTCATTTGAAGAATCTTTGTACATAAGAATGCTAGAGATTATTTGATTTATGGAATAGATTGAAAGTATGAGAATTAGATACTTCCTTATTCCTAATAAAAGTCGCCAGTCTTGAGACCTTAAATGGTCAAAATCGATCGGATGAATCGTAGACTTGAGCATTGGTTATGTGTCTAGGAGGTCCTAACCTTGTAGGTAGCTTGGATGGGTAGATATTCTTGATTACCTTGTATGATGATTTATTCTATTAGAAGCAATGATGTTGTGTGATGAAACTGGTTGTGGTTGATCTTGAATAATCATGATGTTTTACCCTT
Organism: Picea glauca; assembly: GCA_000966675.3. NCBI lineage: Eukaryota > Viridiplantae > Streptophyta > Pinopsida > Pinales > Pinaceae > Picea > Picea glauca. Next base: position 15,473 of record JZKD02S1660367.1, on the reverse strand, counting down.
GTTGTATGTGGTAATGATGTGATATGAAAGATCAATAATACATTGAAGATGCATCTAAATCTAGTTGTGCAATGAGATGAAAGAAATAGAATGAGTATTGGTGATGTACGTCTCTATCATGTTCCATTGGTTCAGTGTTATATATATATCTTGTTGTTGTCATTTGTTTATGACTTAACAGAGGGTTTGTTTCAGTTTTATTCCATTTCTAAGGCTTGAGGTGATGCACAGAGACTTTGATAATGCATAATGTATTTCAATTTGTTTCTTGAAACGAGCTTAGGTTGGTGGTAGTCACCAAGGTGTTAGTCACCTTTGTAAGTTCATGTAGTTGTATTAAATTTGTAAGGATATATACAAATATAAGACACATAGTGGCAGACATGGAACCCTTACTTTGATCATGCATTAATAGGCACTAGGTGTAATGGGGCTACACCAATTTATATTTTGAATTTCTAATGATTGTGTATACCTAATAGGGAAATTATTACATGTCGTAGAGTTGTCAACACTTTAAACAATGAGGTATGTGTTGGTTGTGAGCTATAGGTGGTGTTGTAAACCTTGATGCGGGTCAAGAGTGACTATATTATTTACAATTCATGAGGTATTCTTTAACTTTTGGGGAAGCATTTTTTGTTAAGACCTACATGAAGACTTTGTTGAAAAAATATGATACATTCACAATAATTACTCATCATGGGAAGTGTTGAAAATATGATACTTACTTGATACATAAATGGATGCATCAAATTGATACATATATGTGATTTGTTATACATGATGATAGGTTATAATGTACATTTTATTCTAATAATGATAAATTATTTATTTGATATGATTTAAATTTGTTTATTGATATACACATTATGGAGATAAAGTGTGTATAAATATTTGATTTGAATTTCATATCCTTATTTTCTTGAGAAAGAAAAAGACCACCTATCCAAGGTCCTTATAGCCAATGGTAATTCAAATTTTCAAGTCAACAAGGCCTTTCGCTCAGCCCGCCATTCTAAACATAAATTAAATTAAATTCTGAAATTAGGACAACCGACTTAATTAAATAACTTTTAAATTAAAAATTGTCTTGCATTTAAAGTATTAATTGACGACGATCATCTAGCTCTCATTCGACGATTAGTCCTGATGATGAATCCTGATTCGGATTCGAAACGTCGATGACGAAATGACACCAACTGTGGATTATCCGAACAACACATGAAAAACTCCTCACCACAGAAACTTAAAAACAACAATAAAAACTCTTATTATTTTTCCCTATATCCAACGTACTACAGATCACATCTCTAATATTTTGGCCAAAAAGAATATTAAAATAGCCTTTAAACCCCATAAAACCCTTAAACAATTATTCATAATAGTTAAGGATAAATATAACACTATGCTTAGCCAAAAAATTTACAAAATTCCCTACTCTTGTGACAAATCATACCATAGGTCAAACCGTTGGTAAATCCTTTAAAGCTCGTCTCAAAGAACATATCACTAGCACCTTCCACAGCCACATCTCTAAGTGACCTATCACGAAACAATCCCACAAATCTAATCATCTCATTTTCTTTGACCAAACTAAAATTGTATCTTCAAAACTTTATTACTCATCTTGTATCATTCGAGAAACTCTGGAAATTAAAAAACATCATAATAATTTTAATTGGTAAGATGGATACAAACTTAGCTAATTTTGGAAACCCACAATTCATTGTATTGATCATTATCCATTTTTCTTTGTTGATTTAATTCTTAGCTTCTATCCCCTACCACTAATGTTATTCTTCATTTTTTACCCCTCTCCTTCTTTTTAGCCATATTGACTCTTTTTGTTCCTTGGAAATATAAAATTAACTAATTATATTTCTTAAAGTTTATTTTCTTAAACTCTTTTTTTTTAATTCCATTTTTAATGTTAACATTAAATCAATTTTATTTCCAAATGCTCATTTATTATTTTAATCATTTTTCACCATAGGTTGTAACTCTTTTTTCACAATGGTTAACCGTAATTTTTACACTATAAATATCCGCCCAACACTCTTTCTATTATTATTTTAACTTTATTTATACTTGATAGTAGATAGGACGCCCAGTGGAAATGTCTCACGACATTGCAGATTTCAAAATTTTATACCCAACTTATCTTAAAAAAACTCAAGCAATATTATGACTAACTATGAAAACCTACACACTTAGATCAATATTTTCAAATCAATATTCCTATTAATAAATACTTTATTTTTAATTTAAATATAATTCTTAAAAACATATTTTCATGTATGATTCACCACAACTGGGTCATTCAGATTATACAATTGGATATTTCAGGAAATAACACGTAGAAGATGACAAACTGATAGTCTTCGACCAAGTTGTTGCTCTTTGTAATGGATATTGAGCATCCTTGCTACGAAGATCCAAGAAATAAATCACTTCCGATATAAGTTAAACCTCAGTCAGCATGAAACAGTCTTCGTCACTTCCGATATAATATAAACCCCAGTGAGCGTGAAGCAATCTTCGCGAGCGGTCGACCTGTAGCTTTGAAGATGATAAATACTATTGCAGACCCACCATCAAAAACATTAGAGGATTAGTCATTGAGCCAATAGAGAAAACTAGAACAACTGCCAAATGGGAGGGAAGATCGTCGTCAAAAATGAGAATAAGCCATAGGAAGAAGCGGGAAACTAACAAATCATTATTTTAAATCCATTTTAATGTAAGGAATTGACTATTGTTTATTTTAACTCAATTTTAATGTAAGGAATTAATTATTATTAGTCCATGTCGAAGGCCTGGGACTATAGCAATTGTTTTAGCATTGACTGCACTTTTCTTTTCCCATTGACCAAAAATTTGGTGTCATTTTCCACTGTTAAACTTTGTTGGGAGCGATATATTTTTTTTTTATGTGTTATGATTGGTCGTTGAAAACAACATCTTATTGCTAGGTCGGTGGCAGGAATTGAATATGCAATTTATTTATGAAGGTTTAGTGGATAGTTGGAAGGGTTGCATGTACGAGTCTGAAATTTCCAAGACCATCACAATTTAAGAATCTTGTAATAGTGTTAGCTGGGAATCAGTAGCATTTAAGGCGGTGGGCCAGACAACATGCATATGTATTTACTGTTCGGTATATATAATTAATTTATAATAAATATGTATGGATTATTGTGCTTGGATGTTCATTAAATTTAGTGCGATTCATATATTTTGAAAGGAATTTTATGTATTGCTTGACATGATTCTATGCAACAACTTTCACGAACTAAAAGGAGCTTCAATTGAATTCTTTGTTCAAGCTATGTTGTTCTATAAGAGAGGAAGGTGAGGTGGGTAAGAAGTATTGTGCATCAAGTATATTGCTTCTACGCAGCTGGTCACGATATTAATATATGTATTTTAGACAAGTGCAATTAGTTTTCGTAGTTGTTATTTGATAGAGTTTGATTTGTGCATAGTGTGGCTAGGTCTGTTGTGTTGTTGGTTTTTCCAGAAGTAAATCAAGTCAGATGGGGGTTGTTGCAGAGACTGTGTAGGCCCAAAACAGTCAAAGGTGAATAGGGAGGGAAGGTGTTATGTCTCATTGTTCTGTTGTTGTTCAATAGTTTGTTTGGTTGTTGTTTGATAGAAGTTGATTTGTGCATCGTGCAACTTTTTTTGATGTCTTTTTGGTTTTTGCAAGGGAAAGTCAAGTGGGCAGGGGGTTGTTACAGAAACTGTGTAATTCGAAGGCAATCGAAGGTGAGTAGGGAGAGAGGGTGTGTTGTTTTGAGGTTGTATTATTTATATGTATTTTTAGGTTGCTCAATGTGTTTATCTATTATGTCATCTATTATTGTTCATAGAGATAGAGTTGTTATGCATTTGCAAGTGACGAGTCCCAAGAGTTCCAATTTTGGGGTTGTGGAAATGTGCGTCAGAGTGTGAGAAATCATTTGCATTGTATGTTATATGTCAGGGAAAATTAGGTCATGATTGTTATTTTGTGTTTTCCTATTGTCAACTTGTGTTTTTCATCTTGTTTTGCAGTTGATTAATGCTATGGAGATGGTGCGGGTGTAAGGCTAGGAAGCAGTGCATTATTTTTCATGTGTTGTAAAGAAATGTTGTTTTTTGGTTTGGGAATTGCACTATGTTGCATATGTTCTCTTTTTGTTGGGGGTTTAGTTACAGAGTAATCAGATATAATTCAGAGAGAGGGTCATTTTGCAATTTTCCAAGAGGCTTTTTCTATGAACATGTGGTGGAACTGGATCCATTTATGTCTTGTGCATCTCAACAATGGTAGATGAGTATCGTCCATATAGATATTTTTATGTATTTTCAATGCTTGTGTGGAGAATTCATTGCAGGTGTTTCTATGTTGTTGGCTTTCATTTTTCATCTTGTTTTGCAGTTGATTGATGCTATGGAGATGGTGTGGGTATAAGGTTAGGGATAACTGCATTATTTTGCAATTTTTGTAGTGCAATGTTGTTTTTAGGTTTGGGCATTGGACCGTGTTTCATTTGTTATTCTTTTTTTGGGAGTTTGATTGTAGTATAAGAAGGTATAGTTTAGATAGACAAAGATTTTGCAGTTTTCCTAGAGGCTTTTGTTGTGCAAGATTCATATCTATGCAGGAGGCAGACATATGGCTATTGCAAAACTTTCCTCCAACCTCAAAAGTGGGAAAGTAAAAAGGCTCGTGACAAGTAGATTGTTCAAATAGCTCACAGACCTAGGTTTATGACAAGGCGAAGAGAAGGATGCCAATTTGCTAAATGTCTTTTACATATATCAAATAGCTTTCATATAGCAATAGAAATAATAAAAAACCATAGAGAAGTTTACAGATAAGCAACATATTTTCTTGGGATTGTTTCTAGATGTGTGGTGTTTGCTCCTAAATCGGAGAAAATCAATTTATTATAAAGAAGTGATATATTTTTCAAATTACGTCCCTTTTCACAATGACGGATGTAGAACTATTGGAAATGTTGAGGTGTGTGAGGGTGACCTATGCACGTTCTCGACACGAGTAAAAACAAATCGTCTTAAATACACCAAGTATAATAGTGCGGGGTGGACGAGGATTGTAGACTTGGGACCTTTTTCTGATTATTCATGCAACTTATGGTCTAAGTTAGGGAGCAGTGCATTTTTTTGCATGTGTTGTAGTGCATTTTTGTTTATATATTGGTGAATTGGATTGTGTTTCATATGTTCTTCTTTTGTTGGGGCTTTGATTGTAGGATAGGCAAATAGTTTAGAAAGACGAGCATTCTGCAGTTTACTCGGAGGATTTTCTATGGATATATGGCGACAGTTTGTCTGGTTATGTGTTGGGCATCTGGGCAGTGGAAGATGGGTATCGTTAACAAAGCCAATGTTGTGTGTTTTCGATAATCATGTGTAAAATTCATGCAAGTTATGGTTGTTTTGTCCCGTGCATATGCAAGGCGAATTGTGATAGGGGATGTAATTTGGATGTAATAGGGGATGCAATTTGGACTTTGATGGATTTGCAAGGAAAGGCCAATCATTTTGAGCTTTGGTGTTGTGCAAGAGGCATAGTTATGCAAAAGGTGAAGATATGGCTATTGCAAAAACTTCTTCCAACCTCAAAATTGGGCAAGTAGAAGGTTCATGAGAAGCATATTGTTGAAATAGTTGGCAGACATGGGATTACGACAAGGACAAGAGCAGTATGCCAATTTGCTAAAATTTATTTTACATATATCAGATACCTTTTGAGTAGCAATAGTCATAATCCAAAATCATGGAGCAGTTTACAAATAGGCAACATATTTGCTTGGCAGTGTTTCTAGATGTGTGGTGTTTCTTCCTAAATTAGAGCAAATCAATTTATTGTAAATCAATCATCTATTTTGAAAATTATGTCTCTTGTCACGATGACGGGTGAGGAACTACTGGAAATGTTCAGGTACATGAGGGTGGCATATCCAATTTCTCTACACAATACCTATAAACAAACAGTCTTAAGTACACGAAGTATAGTTGTGCAGGGTGGGCGAGGGTTGTAGACTTTTGACCCTTTCCCTGAGAATTCATGCAACTTATGGTCTGGCATTGACAAAGTTGGTTACATAGAGACTTTTTCAATTGGTAGAGCAATGTCATCAACAGTTCTGCATAGGTGTATGCTACACATAGTCGGTACTTTGTCTATTTAGAAATTGGTTTATATTCAAATATTGTATGAAGAATTGATACATCTATTGTTCACGCACTGCCACAGTTGTGCATCTGGAATCATGTTTGATGGTGGGTGTTGTATGCATAGTGCAGTTACTTAGACTCATTCATATTTTCATTAGCATTGGTGTAGTGTTTAAGAAAACTAGTTCTCACTTATGAGTTGTATTGTTGGAACAAATGGCTGAATGAGATATTCTTGATATGCATCATATAAAAAATGTTTTTTTTTGTTACTTTTGTATTGTCCAAATATAGATGGGTCACAGATTTTTCATCGCGTCAAGGCCAATAGCAAGATTCACACTGGCCAAAATGTTTTTTACATGTATATCGACTACCTTTCCAATATAAATAACAATAAAAAAAACCCATGTAGCAGTGCACATATAAGCATCACACTTGCTTTGCAGTGTTTCTAGATGGGTGTGCTTCTGTAATGGATCAGAGAAAATCAATTATGATAAATCGAGGACCTATGTTGAAAATGAAATTGCTTATGACAATTACGGATGCAGAGCTATTGAAAATGTGGAAGGGAAGAAGTTTGTAAATACGGGAGAGTGAGTGATGTTAGGTCTCCACACAAGGATTAAAAAATAGACTACCTTAAGTGCACCAAGTATATCTATGAACATATCGTAGCACTCCATGCAATGATTTCTATTGTAGGTTAGCAGTGACAAAGGAATATGGCTAGAACAACCAGCACTATGTATTTTCAATGCTTGTGTAGAGAATTCATGCAACTTATTTTTGTGTAGTTTGGCAGTTGCTATTGCAAAAGTTATGTCCAACATCGAAAGTGGCGAAGAAAGAATGATTTTGAGTAGCAACTTATCGAAATTCAAATAGATCGCAGAGTTGGTATTACCCAAAATCCAAGAGCAAGATATCAATCAGGTAAAATATATTTTATACATATATCAACTACCTCTGGAATAGGAATAAGCATTGAGCAGCCTACAAGTAAGCATTTCATTTACTTTCCAGTGTCTCTAGATGCGTGGCCTTCCATACTAAAGGGGGGGCAATGAATTTATCATAGAGCAGTGACCTAATTTGAGAATTGTGTCGCTTGTCATAGTGGCAGATGTGGGAGTATTAGGAATGCGAAATTTCTGAAGTATAGTAAACTACGCGGATGTCCAATGCATATTGTTCGCACAATGCTTGAAAATAGAGGGTGTTCAGTACACCGAGTATAGTTGTGAAAATGAGACGAGGATTCAAAATGGATTGAGCAAATGCTTCTAATATTTTCAGTTCTTGTGCAAAATTCATGAGTTTCGATCCTTGGGCTAAGATTCATGTGCTTATGGTTTCACATTTACAAAGTTGGTTGCATAGATGCTTGTGAGATTGGCAGAGCGATGTGACGAGTGCTTCCACATAGATGTATAGTGCACAAATAGGATTCTTTGTCTATTTAACACTTGGTCTATATTCAAATCCTATGCGGAGAATGATTACATATGTTCTTCACGCAGCGCCATAGTTCTGCATCTTGCATCATGTTTGATAGTGTGTGTTCTATGCATAGTATAGTTACTTGGTTTATTCAATTTTTGCAACGTTTCTAAATGTGTAGTGTTATGTGCTAGATCAGAGAAAATCAAATAAGGATAAATCAGTGACCTATATTTCAAATTATGTTTCTTCTCATAATAAGGGATGCAAAATTGTTGGAAGTGCGGAAGTGTAGCAATGCAACAAGATGAGTCGTGTGTGTTCACTGCACAAAGGTTAAACATAGGTTGTCTTAGGTAGACCAGGTGTATGTATGAACATGTTTCCACACTAAGTGTATCCATGTCTTGCGCACTTTGGAAGTGGCAAAGGAATATTTATAGCACATGGAGTACTGTGTATTTTCAATGCTTGTGCAGAGAATTCATGGCGCTTATTATTGTGTGGTTGCGCAGGAGTTGTTGCAAAAGATTCGTCCAACCTTAAAATAAGTGAAGTAAGAAGGATTTTGAGTAGCAAAGTATCCAAGACAAATAGATCGTAGACCTGGCATTACCCGATAACCAAGAGCAAGATGCAAGTATGTCAAACTGTGTTTTACACATATATCGTTTAAACCATGGAGTAGTATACAGATAAGAAAAACATTTACTTCGCACTGCTTCTATATGCATTGTGTTTGGTCCTAGCGCATAGACTTTAATGATAGTGTGTGTTGTATGAATAATATAGTTACTTGGTTTTATTCAAACTTGCATTGGCATTGGTGGGGTGTTTAAGCAAAACCAATCGTCTTTTATCAACTCAATTGTTGGATCAAATCGTTGAATGATATATTCTTGATGTGCATCACATATGTAAAAAAACATTGAGTGCTTGGTTCATATTTTTCTTTTTTCATGGGTAGATTAAATTAGGCAAGAGTTATCTCATAAACTATATATATGGAAAAGGACTCAAAGATAGACATAGACAAAAATTAGGTATGCTTTTTCGAGATTTTTTTTTAAGGTTAATTATAATATATATTCCCAGTTGATGAATGCCATAATCATAGATTGAGCATCGTCTGAATGAAAGAAAAAAAAGTAAATTGAACAAAAGCATGTTTTCATATATTCCCAGTTGCTAAATGTAATAATCGTAAATTGAGCATCGTTTGAATGAAAAAAAAGTAAATTGAACAAAAGCATGTTTTCATATTCTTGCTACATATTTAGAAAGTTCTTGTTTCTATGTTTGATCGAGAAATTGTGTGGAGCATTGCAATTTGTTGGTGTAGCATATGTTCTGGTCGTAGAGAAAATAAAATATCAGCAATTTGCATTGTCTTTGCATTGTCTTTGCATCTCCCTCCCATCGATATGCATTGTTGTTTGACTGGTTCGATGTGCATTGCATTGAAACAAACACTTGTGTTAAAAAGGACAATAGGGAACATAAAGAAACATGGAACAAGAGCTATAGAGGTGCATTTCTCTAATTTTATTGGTGTGTTATTCATTTGTTGTCCCTTAACATTGTGTATTTCATGCAATTTTGACATAAGGCTTATTTATGCGTTCATTGGTTTCGGTTTACTGCTTTCACATGAAAATGAAATAGAGAAATTGTAGGAGATCAAGAAGAAACAAACAACGTGGGAGAGGAAACTGAAGAACAATGTTCCAAGACAAGGTATGACTACAAAAATTAGACAAGCAACGACCTTTTTTTTGGTGACTTGTATGAAGATCCAATAATATATATTCATACTGTATAATATTGCATATAATCGAAAGTGCATATTACATTGGTTGTTATTGTATCGGTAGTAAGTTTTGCATTCATTGTTTGTCAAGATTTCATGTCCACAACTCCAAGTTATGTGCATATTGAATGTATTGTCATGAAATGAACAAATTGTGACCGAAGACTATCTGGGAATTACACAGATGTGCCAATCCTTTTTCAAATGCGAATGGACAATGTATTGGATAGAAGTGCATTGACAAAGTGAAAAAACATATAGCATTAAAATATATATCCATTGAATTGAGAAAAGATGCACTAGATTGAAAAACAAAATCAGAATTTGCATTATTTTTCATTTGAAAAGAACAACATATACAAAGGCACACTAGTACATTTCATAGTAACGTCTTAGTATCAATTTAAAAAAGGTATAGAATATAATCTATGTGCTACACGTTCACGTGTATGTTGTTGCAACCAAGAGAAGTTGGACAACCCGGGGAAGTATTAGTATTGGTGCATCGCAGACACACTACTAGCAACAGAGTCATAGGTAAATTCGTATATGTTATTTTTTGTTTGCACGTTGCAATGGCATGGTCGGATAATAGCAACAAGTACTTATGCAATTTTTGAATTATTATATTCAGTTCAGGTGAGAGAGGTATGCCTAGAATCGAAGAAATCAATGTTGGGGAGTCAAGTGTGACAAGGATAGGTGAAGTAAGTATCCATGCACAACATGACCGATTGGAAAGGTATGTATATAAAAGTTTGCATTTTGCATTTGAAAATAAATACATTGAAATTGTTTTTCATATTGCTTATTTTTTGCAATTGCTATTGCATGGTGAAATGCCACAACTTCAAATATTGTGTCAATAGAAGACTTGAACAGTCACAGAATTGGGGAGGTATTCATTTGTGACGTGATGGTTGTTTACAACATATATTTTGATAAAGTGTATAGAACACGCAAAATATTGTGTGTTGACATGACATATGCAAATGGCATGATGACAATTACATTGAATGTTATTGCACATCTCATTGAAAAACATGAGAAAAATATTGTTCCTGGAGCTGGAATATCTATTATAAATTTCAAAATTCTACCAAAAAGTGGTTATGACAGTGGTGATTGCAACGTGTTATATCCATAGTTGAATCAAGTTTCACTGAGAAAGTGTCTCCAACATGCAAAGAATACAATTTCATACCAGACACAACAATCAAGCAATTTGCAAGTAATATAAACATGTATCCCATCAACACTATTGGAGTTGTTGTGATGTTGGCTAGGAAAGTTGGATCACAGTACAATTTGCATATAAAAGATGGAAACATAGAGGATCACAAAGCAACGGTGTGTTTTTCCATTGTCATTTTTTTTGTTTATATGATACTGTATGTTAGGTGTGGTTATATTACAACTATTGTATTTTATGTATCAACTGCAATTGTTCGACACATATGGACATTTCTTCACTTCACTGGAACAACAATTGCAAATAGGGAAATTTCCCATTTTTCTATTTAAAAATATAACCAAGAGGAGAGATGTAAAAGAAAAGGTGTTCCACACAACATAGTCGACATTTATAACAAAACTTACAACAAAAGTGGTCAAAGTTCTGAAAAAACTAACTAGGTCGACAAATGTTGTAAGTATAGATTGACAACTCTATCTACAAATGTCGTGTACAAGACTATTTGAAAACATATTCATATATAGCATTAATTAGTAAACTTTATACTGTATAAACAGGTTGAGGGTACAATGATACCAACAAATGCATATTCAAATCCATTTGAACCATTTTGTGCAATTTGCAACTCTCCTACATGTGCATCTACTTTGATAAAAAAAAATGTAATGTCTAATTGTAAGATGCAATTAGAGATGTCCTTTTGTATATAAACATTGCATGAGTGTTGTTATACGTACAATTCATAACGATAATGTGCAATGCACCGTTAGGGAACCTATATTGTAGGAATTGCTTCTTGACCTAACAAAAATGCAATATGAAATGTATTTGCAAAAGAAACCCAAAATAGTTTATATGCTACGCGATTTTCAAGTACATGGAAAATTTACATTGAATGAAGACAATGTCATGCTACATGTGGGGTAGAGATTGGGTGAGTATGGTGTCATTGTGCATGTGCAATGAATTCTATCTATTGCTTTTCAATTTCTTTGTGCAGATACTATAACTCTGATCTAGTTATTATTTTTTATATTGGTGAAAATGTTGATGTGTAATATCATATACATCATATATACATATTGCATGTGTACTTATCAAGTGCCAAGAATAGTGTATGCATTGATTTGAATGTATGTGATTGACATAGTTAGTTTTGCAATATTGTGCAGTTGCATTCTTTGCAATTCAATTATGTCAAAGTTTTGATGGACATTGGACACAAGATGTTTAGACGTTATTGGTCATGTTACATTGCAACATTGATATATTGTTACAAGAGCTAGATTGCAATTGGAACAAGTTTTGTTATTCGATGCTTTGAGTATTATCATTGTGATGGAATTTGTAAGAAAACATTGGTATCTTTCGTGAATTTGATGTTGTTTGCAGATGCAATATGAATCTCTGTTATCGATGTCAGAAATTGCTTTCGCAATGGGGTTGTGCAAGAAATTTCAATCATGTTTGTTCTTCTTAAAGGTATTGATGTGCATATGTATATTGGCATGCTTGTTTGAATAGGATTTTTTATTATTTCATCTGGTGCAACAAATAATAAAACATGTAATAAAGGTTTTGCATATAAACAAACATAGGCATTTTGATGCTTGTTTATCCATAATAGCATCGCATGCAATGATCCATGTAGTTTCAATTGATTTAAGCAAATTGGCTTGAGTGAATATTGTTTTCATATGCACGGTGTCTATGATAAATGTGTTATACACAAACACTAAGAACAATGTTCTAATTGACCTATATATAAACTCAAATGCAATCAAACTTCAATAAAAAAAAACATTGTTATATTGTTGCATTAAACCAGATATTGCCCTTATTGTGCAGCACATACATCCATACTCATATGGAATTTAAATAGAAAACAAGAAACTTGGTAAATTGTAAACATTTAAACTAAATTGTATATATGGCACAAATTGCCCACAACTTTACTGCAACTATAAACAACCAACAATTATAATATATCTTCTCCTGGTCGTCATTACGGTGAACCGTAAATGTACATATACATGTAATCAATTAAAATGCAATTTCCACTAGGTTCAATGGATCACAAATAGATTTCATTTTGCAAGTATGTGAACTATTAGGAGTGTGGTATTGTGAAAGTGCAGAATCGAAGTGCAATGACTTGTCTAATTTCTCTGCACAGTTCCTATAAAATAGAATAAATGCCTTGTTTGCAGGGATACACATCTGTGGAAAGCAAGATGGTTGAACATATGGTTGCACAGAATGCAATTGTGCCCTAGTGTGCATATGCACATTGTGACCAGAGAAGTTACAAATAATTTGGCCCCTTGCAAGTGCTTGAGACATCTGTACTGGTGCTTAGTGATTTTATAATCTACAATTAATGTAAAATAATTTATTTATTTAGCCATCACAATATAACCTTATACCTTGTACATAAATACCTAGCTACCTCCTTTTTCTTTGTGACCATCATCCCCATGGCTCCATTAGTGTTCTTCAACCTGACTATGTCTAGATAAATTTAAAAATGTTCTAGATTGACTAGATCTCCTTGTTTACAAAGGTTCCTCTTCATTATACATGCATAGTTTGATAACCCTAAGATTTGATACATTAAAAAAAATATTAACTTAATGGATACAATCTTTATTTCACTAAACTACATTGCATGGATAGTTTTCCTTGTCTGGATAGGGTTCCTTGTCAATCTAGAGGTGCTTGACAAAATAGGGGGCATTGTACAGCCAGTTGTCCATGTTGTACTAGGGGTTCCTCTATTTCTTTCATTGGAAACCTTGAAGCATTTGTAATGCATAATTGGAGACTTACACTGCAACAACTGCCATAGACTCATATATATTGTATATGTACCATGTTGCAAGTCTATGACAAGCAACAATTGTATGTGTTAGAAGAATGAAACTCAATATAATTAAATACACAAATAATGAATAGTTTTTTTCAAAATATAATAATTAAACAATACATAAAATAAAGAACAATAACATTATTTTTTATGCAAGAGAGGAATGATAAGAATAAGCAAAAAACAAGTAAAAACATCTAATATTGTTGATGTAAAAACATTTAGCATAGGAGTTTGTTAAAAATAATTGATACCTATTCACACAAGAGGGATCTATGAATGAGTCGAAGCATCATATTTATGAATGACCACATCTAATAAAATCGATTGACAAAGTTGTCACAACTTCAGCATACATAACAAATTGTGATAAATAAATATACTTAGTAATTTGAATTTGATAGGACAATGAAATCAACAAAACGAATTGCACCAGACATAATAAACAAGGGTTGCATGGCAGGGCATCCCCTACCAACTGGGAAATATATGTTGAACAATGAAACTTAGTATAACTAGATGCATAGATAATGAATAGTCTTTGTCAAGAGATAATTCATATAATAACGAAAAAAATGCATTACTATATATGCAAAGAGGACAATTATTAGAATAAAATAAAAATAGTTAGCATAAAACTTTGTAAAAATAAGAAAAGAAAAAAAAAATCAAATTGTTCAATGTGGAGTAAAACTTAGTAGAACATCGAATGTGCTTAGACTTTTGCTTTCAAAATTTGTTTGCATCTCTGCACAGGTATATCCCTGCATAGCTATGATATTATTTATTAATGTCCAATGTGCAATTTATTAAATAATTAAATAATTATTAATTATTTAGTATTATTTATTAATTAGTTATTAACTATTTATTAATTATTTAATATTAAATAATTATTAATTATTTAATATTGCAATGAATTGTTGCTTATTTGCAAACATTTTTGCACATGTATATCCCTGCACAACATGGTTTCATATGTGTGCATGGTATGTGCGGAGACTTTTGCTTTGATTATTTGCCAACACCTCCACACATGTATAGCACCGCATAGGTATGGTATTATTTATTAATGTGCAATGTGCAATTTATTAAATAATTAATGATTTAATATTTAATATTTAATATTAAATAATTAATTATTTATTAGTTATTTAATATTGCAATGTGCAATGTGCAATGCGTTGTTGCTTATGTGCGGAGATTTTTGCATAGGCAAATCCCTGCACAGCTATGGTTTTGTACCCATACATGGTATGTGCGAAGACTTTTGCTTTGAATATTTTCCTGCTCCTCCGCACAAGTAGTTTGCCGCATAGGTATGGTATTATTTATTAATGTGCAATGTACAATTTATTAATAATTTTTTATTTATTAATTATTAAATATCAAATAAGTTAATATCTATTAATTAATTATTTAATATTACAATGTGCAATGCGTTGCTACTTATGTGCGAAAACTTTTGCATAGGTATATCCCCACACGGTATGGTTATGTACCAGTACATTGAATGTGTGGAGGCTTTTTCTTTAATGATTTGTCTGCACCTCCACACAAGTATAGCCCCACATAGGTATGGTATTATTTATTAATGTGCAATGAGCAGCATGCAGTGTGCAATTTATAAAATAATTAAATAATTATTAACTATTTAATATTATTTATTATTTATTTAATATTTATTAATTAAATAATTATTAATTATTAATTAATTATTGAGTGTTTAATATTGCAATGTGCAATGCGGTTTTGCTTTTGTGCAGAGAATTTTCCACAGGTATATTGTCGCACAACATGGTTCTATACCCATACATTGTATGTGCAAAGACTTTTTTTTTTTTGTAATTTAGATTGTGTATTAATTCCTAGTCAAAAAATACAGATGTTGGAAAGTTATCTAACTACCTGGAATTGGTGCCCTATTGGGAAACCACCTCTGCTAGGTGTCCAAAATAAAAAAA
>JZKD02S1660356.1:105163-137631 GCA_000966675.3 Picea glauca | reverse complement strand
TCTGAGTTCTTGTACCTTCCACAACACCCTTTGTTGGACTAGTATAAAGCCACTCAAGTGACTACAACAAGATTAATGTTATTGGTATGCTCTAAGACTTGAAAGCATACATCTCGTATTCACCTACACCACGCATCTTGAAAGGTTGTCCTAAACCATGGGGTCTTCACCTTGTTGACCAATATATTATCACATTCATTCATAAAGGGGGCTTTTTAATTGTGAATGATAAAGTCAATATATTGTAGTTATTGGGTGGGGGGGGGGTTATAGGTATTATGGGGTATAAAAAGGGGTATCTAGTTAAAATATGGGTTTCTTTTATTGGAATGATGTATTGGGAGGTATTTATCAATATGTGGTGAAATTAGGGGTATTCTTTAATATCCATCTAACAGAATTTCTATGTCACACTATCACTAAGTGAAGACCCCATGTCCTAAACTCCCTACACAAGAACCATGCACAACCCTAAGCATTTAATTCCAATACCACAACACCATGTGCGAGCACTACTTCAACCATTGTTCGAGACTTCAACATCACAAGGCACAAGAATTATTGACATAAGTAGTAGATTGAATTGTCGTGTCATGCCCCATATTATTATTATTATATATAAATAATAATAAATAATATGAGGAATATAATAATTTTCCTAAAACTATCATACTTTTCGAAATAAATGATAATAAAGAGTATATAATAATTATCCTAAAGGGGTTTAGGATAACTATATATTATGGATATTAGGGTAATTGAAGAGAATGGTAAAATAAGTAACTATAAGTAATGGAGAAACACTAAAGTATAATAAAAAATTAAATAATGGACCCTAGGGATTGGGTTCTTTACCACTAATGGACTCTATATAAAGAGGAAAGAGGATGAAAAAATGATATATCTCCCTTGGGAACATCTCTCTTGGGTGGAAGTTATAGAGACGATAATGATAAGGGCTCACTAGTATGGTAGTATATTAAAGGCTAGAAGGTGACATGCTAGTGAGATTAGAGTAGAAAGGCCTACTATTAGGTGGAGAGTGTTCCCTCACTTTATGCTGTTGTTTTCTAGGTCAAGTACTAGGATATGAATTTGTTTATGAATACACTTGGCTACATGTAAGTTGGTTTCTTCAACAAAGGTAAGTTCCTCACCCCTTCTGAGTTGTTTAAATTTCATAAAGGTTTTGTTGATTACAAATTATTGGTTATTCTATTGGATAATTTAAGGATTTGTCCTTGTTGGTACTTGGGGACATTACAAAATATATCGAGGTTCATTCTTCACCGATGGGAAAGGCTCTTGGATTTAACAAATGCATGATAAAAAATGTCACACTTCCTATGTTGGACATTCTCCATTGAGATTTTATATCGATGCTCCTAAACATGTGAGCCAAGAGGTCAAGGATACTCTTTACAATCATTAAGGTAAGTTGGATAAATAGTGTGACTGTAGCGTACCTCAAATTTTCCATAAAAAAAATAATTCTATGACATAGTCCAATTTCGTTTAAGCTTAGAATTTAAGAGAAGGTAAGACTCATTTATGTCCATAAGGACATTATTATGCCAGTCTAGTTTACTGCGAACATAAAATCTTATGTGGATAAATTCTTCCATAATTTTAACGCTTCCCTTAACTCTCAACATACTCCAATGTGCTTATATGCATTTAGGCAATATTTAGTCATGTCCCGAAAGCATCGGGTCCGAAATGAGATCTGAACCATTGGTTCAATTCATGGAAATAGAGGTGAGGATTTTTCCAATGTCTCGAAAGGCGAATTGCCGATTTTCAGGAAAAAAAAAAAATGGACCGTTGGATCCTACGTCGAGACAGCCAGAGAAGAGTGCGTAGGAGAAAATATCTTAACCGTCATATCGATCATAGGGGACCGATAGTCGTCGGATCCAGAAAAGAAATACGGGGTTTTAACCTGGTGTATGCAGGGGAGTGAAGACTCTTCCAAAATCTCGAAAGGGAGAAAGCCAAGATCTTATCGCGACCATTGATCATCCCAAAAGGATCAAAACCATTGATCGTGGATAAATATCTCAGTCATTCATAGGGGAAACATGTGGCTATCGATCAGTGTTTCGGCACCCGGGAAAACCAAAGGGCAAGACCCCTCGTTTTCACAAGTTGCAAAATCCCGGTACCCAAAATCCCGAATCAGTTTAGCATGGATAGGTTTTGGTGTTTCGGTACCCGAGAAACCAAAGGGAAAGACCCCTTGTTTTCGCAAGTCACAAATTCCCTGTATTCAAAACCCCCACGCGCTTTGTGGAGTCAACCCTAGGTCATAGGGAGTGGTCACAAGAACAAGGATAAATGAGAAACCAACACCCATTAATCCCCTTTCAACATTTAGAGACCCGGGGTTCGAAAGACCTAGAAATCGTGGTCGTCGGTGTCGCAAAATCTTGAATCACGAAACCCCAAAAAATTTACTAAGGTTTAGTTAGAAGGTTGATCTCTACTGTATTTTCGAATTTGTTGTCTCTACAATCTAAGAGTTTATGCATTGTATGAAATCTATGTAATCCAAAGGTCCATCTCTTTTGAATCACATCTCAATGAAAAACAAGGGGCTCTAGAATATTAAACTCTTGTACAGGTATCCAACAATATTCAAAATATATGCCTATAATCCTAATAAATTTGTGTCCTAGTCATTCATCCATACCTTAGTAATGTTACTACTTGTATAGCTTATTATAGAAATAAATGAATAATCAGTCATTGTCACTCCTATTTATACATCAACATTTCTTAGATCATTATCGTCATCTAAGGGAAACAAAAGGAGTCTGATATTGTCAAGGTAATCAGTTATGCACCATTAATTATGATTTTAATTGCAAGGTTCATATTTCAGTATACGGGACTTACTTGTTACATAAGCGCGGAGTTCCTTTGCTCTGCTAAACACTGAAATCTCGAACACCGAAACCCCAAAGCATTGGGCCCACACACCTTTCGCATTTCACGATTCGACACTTATCAATTCATTTTGTTGGTGCATCGGGAGTTCGTAAATCCCAAAATCCTGAACTCCGACACCCCGAATTGTTGGGCCACAGTCTCTTTGCATTTCACAAATTGGCATCTCATGTTTCACTTTGTTTGAGCATCAGTTATTCGTAAACCCCGACATCCCGAACCCCGAAACCTCAAAATGCTAGGCCCATAGTCTTTCTCATTTTGCATTTCGGCACTTCTTAATTCATTTTGGTTTGTGCATCGGGAGTTCGTCAACCCGAACTCTCAAACCCCGAAACCTCGAAATGTTGTGCCCACACTCTCTTCGCAATTCGCGATTCGGTATTTCTTGTTTCATTTTTGTGTTCGGCATTTGTAATCGTCGAAAACCTGATTGACCTCTATTTTCTCACACCATTTTGTTATCTACTTTCTATGCCATTAATCAATAGTCTAAGTTATTTTATCGGTAAAGGTACTGAATGAAAGTCTCTGAACCCTTATACTTACAGAGCATTATAGTTGCCAAATATAAAAGGGTTCACTCAACTTCGATTCACTCAGAATCTTATTAGGTTTGGAAGAAGAGGAAAAATATCCAAAAAGTAATTGGGGATTTAGTCCTGGTGGTTATAGTATAACTTGTGCAGAAATTTCTTCTACAGGACTGTCTCGTTCGTTAGGGTAAAATAAATATTTGACAACCAATTTCTGCTCGGGTCTCATTATGCCCTAAAAATTTAAATACGAGTGTTATTGCCCTGAAGACATGTCATGTCTTCAAACACTAGAAGTTTGATCGACTTACGCTAGATCTATAATACTAAATCATTTTATCTTGTTTCGACATTCCTTATAATTATTACCCAAATGGTTTAAATCTTCCATAATGATTATTTAGAATGGATATAAAGGTCTGAGTAAAGTTCTGATTCTATGTTTTTCCTTCCAGAATAATATATGTATATATGTACAGACCTACTCAATCCAAAGACTCATAGATAGATTTGTCTAATATTGCGATTACAAAAATATAACTTTTTTCTATAGACGAATTTATACTGTCAAATTCACTTGCACACGGATAACTCTATCACAGGTTTTTAATTCAAGAGGGAAATTCCATAATTTAATACTTGATTATAAAACTTCATACAATGAACATATATCATCTATGGAAGCCATCTCAACTTAGTACAGTTAGATACATTACAACAAATAGATAAAATCATTCACACAGTTACATTACAACAAATAAATGTAATCATTCGCACAGTTACATTACAACAAATAGATAAGATCATTCACACAGAGAAGGAAAGGTCTACATATCTGGCATAGTTCGCTGACAGACAAAGGCAACAACCATGTTCCTCCCAACTATAGAATAGGGCAGCCAAAACCACTTGCCCGATTCACCCCCTAGCCTGACCATGAATCCATGAGGGCGAACTTGGAAACTCCTTATCAACAATACCCACAATTCTAGGAGTTACCCTATTGCCTCAAACTTACTCAGCAGTGCTCATAACATCAAAAGAACTAGGAATCCTTTCCCAGCATACTTGGCAGCATCTTGCCTCCTCGCATATGCTATTTATCAATTTGTTTGCCCAAGTCTTTTCCCCTCCTTTGAGGATTTTCGTAGCTTTATAAATCCCTGATTTTTAGGGGCTGCCAATGGCCAAATATCTGATTTTTCACTTGTCATAATCATCCCAGAGGTACTTCCAACATGTTCTCCACTCATGGAGTTATGGTCAACTCATTTCAACATGGATGTTCCATTTGTCCTCCTGCAATTAATATAGATATTCTATTTTTATACAAGTGTCATAGTCAAATAGTTAGTTGAGTCAGATCAGATCTCTACCCAATAGTTACAATAATTAATTACAAACATCAAATTTGAAATTCAAAATTGCCATAAATGGCAAAAATTTCCCAAATTCGAATTCACTAAAAACATAAATAAATTTCCAGCAAATTTAAATTTCAAAAAATAGTTTATTTTTTGGGAGATGTCACATTCTTTTCCCCTTCAGTAAAACACTGTCCTCAGTGTTCATTCCTTTCCTGGAATAGGACTGGATGAGATTTCCGCAAATCTCCCTCCAACTCCCAAGTGGTCTCCTCAGGACTAAAGTGCTTCCATTGCACCTTTACCTGAGTGACGGCTATGTTTTGAAGTGTTATTTCTCTTCGGTCCAGAATATGCAGGGGTTCCACCTGGAACTCGCCTTCGGGTTCCGCCTGTATCAAGTTCCAATCAATCATATGATTAAGGTCATGAATATACTTTTTCAACAAAGAAACATGAAATACATTATGAATTCTTAGATTAGTTAGAAGTGCAAGATGATATGCTACGGTTCCATTTCGAGCTAATATCTCGAATGGCCCACAAAACTTGGGTTCCATCTTGGCACAGTTCCCTAACTTCAATGAGCTCTTTCGGTATTTTACCTTCAAATAAACATGGTCTCCCACTTGAAATTCCAAGTGTCTTCTTTTCTGATCTGCATAGCTCTTCCTCCTATCCTGTGTTTCTTTCAAGTTCTGTTGTACCTTCCTTACCATGTTCTCCATTTCTTGGAGCATCTCTGGTCCAACCATGAGTCTGTCAGCCAGGTTATCCCAACTAATTGGAGTCATACATTTTCTGCCGTACAATATTACAAAAGGGCTCAACTTAGCTATATGCAAATTATACCAAGTGTAGGTAGTCTTCCCACTTGTTCGGTTTTGTTCTTACATACATGTGGAACATATCCTCTATGATTTTCTTTGTCCTTTCGGTCTATCCATCCATTTGTGGATGATAACTCGTACTGAAATTCAAATTAGTATTTATCCCTGCAAACAATTCCTTTAAAAAAAAAACAGATGTGAATTTTACGTCTCTATCTGAAATCACCATTTTAGAAATACCATGCAGTCTAAAAATTTATTTCATGAATATTTCAGCAATGTTTATAGCTTTTAAAAGTAGAATTTACAGGAATAATGTGTGCAAACTTACTGAGTTTATCAATTACAACCATGATAGAATCATTTTGTTTCTCCGTTTTAAGAAAACCTGTTATAAACTCCAGCAATATGGTCTCCCATTTCCATTCTGGTACTGGTAATGGTGGTAATAGGTTGGCTAGATGCTGGTGTTTCGCCTTAACCTGCTGACAATCTTGGCACCTAGCCAAGTACTCTGTTGTTTCGCACTTCATATTAGGCCAGAAAAATAGTTGTCTAAGTGCTATTATTGTTTTCTGGTAACCTGGATGGCCAGAATATGGTTTCTTATGCACTTCATCCAAACTGTTAATTTCAATTCTGCTAAATCTGGTATGTAAATTATGTTTTTAAATATTAATAGTCCCTTCGTGTCGATACTTATATATGGTTTATCTGAGTTTGCGATACTATTTTGAAATTATGTCATCATCTTAGTGTAATTTTTGTCGTTAATACCTGTCGTCCTTATTCTTTGTTCCAGATCGCTTTATGCCATGTTGATATTTATGTCAAATAACCCATGGACTCTTCTGCTTAAAGCGTTTGCTAATTTATTTTCCTTACCCTTGATATGTTTAACCTCAAAGTCAAATTCGCTCGTGTTCTTTTAATTTTCGGGACTTGTAACAAATCACATTCCCTTCCTAAGTTAGAACACCACCTAGTCCCTCTTTACTTGCATCAACACATACTGTGAAGTATTTATCTGGGTCTGCTACCTTCAAAATGGGCGTCAATGTCAATAATTCTTTCATCTTATTAAAACTGTCTTGACACCCTTGCGACCAGTTAATCTTGGTCCCTTTCTTTTGTAATGACGTGATAGGGTAGGCTATCTTGGAGAACCCTTCTATAAATCTACGATAATATCTGGTGATTCCCATGAATGACTGGATATCTACCACATCCTTAGGTACTAGCCATTCCATAATGGCTTATATCTTTTTCGGGTTTATGAAAATACCTTATGAGGAAATGACATGTCCTAAATATTGAATTTCTCTTTGATAAAAGTCACACTTCTCGAATTTTGCTTATAGTTTGTGTTTTATCAACATTTGTAGAACTATACTTAAGTGTTTAACATGTTCTTCCTCCGTTTTTTAATAGACCATAATATCATCGATAAATACTACTACGAATTTGTCTAAGTACGGACTGAAAATGTTGTTCATCAAGCACATAAATGTGGTTGGTGCATTAGTGAGGCTGAAAGGTACGACTACAAACTCGTAGTGTCTGTATCTTGTTCGAAAAGTTGTTTTGGTTTATGTCCTGGTCCTTTATCCTAACTTGATGATAACCGGATCGTAAACCCATTTTTGAAAAGATCTTGGCCCCACCAACTTGATCGAATAGATCATTTATCCTTGGTAAGGGGTATTTGTTTGTAATGGTCATTTTGTTCAATTCTCTATAATCGATACATAGTCTTAGGGTACCATCTTCCTTTTTTCATAGAGAGGACTCGTGCTCCCCATGGCGAGACACTTAGTCTAATTTACTGTTTGTCCAACAATTCTTGTAATTGTATTTTTAATTCTGTCAGTTCTGGTATACTCATTCGGTAGGGTGCTTTTTGGTAGTAAGTTTATGGAGAAATCTATTTCCCTTCTAGGAGCTAATTATGGTATCTCATCCACAACTTGTGTTTGAACTCACGTAGGACAACAAAGTCTTCTAACTTGTCTTATCTTCTTTTTCTAAAAGATTCGTCACTTGGATGGTGTAAACTTGACATCCCTTTCTAATACACTTCTTGAGTTGCATCGCTGAAACTTGTCTGTCTGATACAAGTTTGGTATGCCTTGGGATATTCTAACAGTGCCAAACATATATTTATAGCTAAGTAGCCTTGTATAATAGTCTCTTCACGTGGAACTCCTTTAGAATGAAACTTCCATATTGCACATCCATCACTATCTGTGATGGCCTCAAGCTCGAATTAGCTTCAGCTTGCTAATAATCATTATTTAAGGGACATAGACATACATTTTTGACATGCATTCCAGATTATGCATCCACACATGTATTAGGTCTCTGCTAGCTTACATCCACGATGTACTTAGATATACTCATAATCGTAAGCCTGTGTGCAGTTTCCATAGGTATATTTCCTAGCCTACATACATCTTTATCTTAAAATCAGTCAACTCATGATTGGTTACAACCATTCTCATGTGATCCTCAAAGGCATAAACATTTTCCTCTTATAATGACAACATAGCATCCTTGCTCATTTACTATTTCATCTAATTATATTCGTATTTCCTGAGGAAATGGAATACATTCCCCTTAGACTATTGTTTGGAACATAACTTTCATGACTCCCCAGAATGGAGTTAGCTATGCATCCATAGTATTCATTTAATCTTTGCAAGTGCAGTTCTTGCCTCACGTTTCACTCATTAGGGAAATCATATTGGGATTTTAGTATACTTATACTCTTACATCATACATGTGCATCACTTGCACATTTAATATCATTCATACCTAACTGGTATTAGTATCAGGCTTCATATCAAGAAGCTTCATAATGCATTAAATCCATGCACTCAAGCATACACTCACAACTAAGTATTCATCATACTAGCTTAGTTTTATCCTTAGTGTTCTTTTAGTTAGAGATTAAAGTCACTTACATGACTAATCTTGTTGTCATAACTCATACTGACGTTTCCTTCTCTTATGGAAATAACCAACCAGGGTTATTTTCCTTTTTATAACATAGCAGTTGGCAAGAAATCATTCTTGCCTCAACCTCCTTGGAACATTACACAACTTATAGATACATTATGGGAAATTCTAACCATGCCCAAGGTAGCCGAGTCAACCAAACTAGCTTCCAATTATATCTATATAGCTACCATCCACCACTGGATGTCAATCTAACCCATTGGGATTCTAGAAGTGTCCCAACACTTTCTTTACCACATTCAAGATCAACATTTAGTCATCATTTTATCTTATCTTTAGCAATAATGTCTAATACTATTTGGATGACTTACCAAGTATCCTAGTTCAGAAATCTAGAGTATCTTTAGGTCAAGATAGGTCTAGACCATTATATCTAGAGTTTTTCCTTTTGTTCAGCACAGTCAGGGACAGAGGCCATCATCCTCCTCCCACAAGAACTCTGGTAGATTAGTTTTCCTATCCACCAAGAAAGGGAGGATGTTGTTATTTCTCACTCAATCACCCTATATTTCTTCAGCTATGTTTATCATCTTGATTAGAAAAAACCATGTCTAGCAATTCATGTACCCAAAAAAAAAAATTGTTTCTAAGTCCACTTGAAACCCGAGAGTGGTGCATGCTCTCCCTTTTCAGGGAATGGTCACCATAATCATTCCTCTATTTATGAGGGGATATACACCTATACTAGATTTAACCCTTCAACAAAGAAATAATTATTACTACTATGGATCCTTTCCATTCGTTCACATTTCTATTTTAGTTTAAATATTAGTGTCCTTTAGCATAATCCCACTCCTGTAGGATTGCCTATAATTTCCCAAAGGAATGGTATGCTTTCTTAAAGTACTTCAATAATATTTTCATATGACTTGTGCATGACCCCAAGCAGGCCAAGTGTTGTAACCATGCTCTAATACCATATGTAACGTACCTCAAATTTACCATAAAAAAAAAATATCTATGACATAGTCCATTTTCGTTTAATCTTAGAATTTAAGAGAAGGTAAGACTCATTTCTGTCCATAAGGAAATTATTACGCCAGTCTAGTTTACTTCGAGCAAAAAATCTTATGTGGATAAATTCTTCCATAATTCTAACACTTCCCTTAACTCTCAACCTACTCCAATGTGCTTATATGCATTTAGGCAATATTCAGTCAAGTCCCGAAAGCATCGGGTCCGAAATCAGATCTATGCTATTGGTTCAATTCAGGGAAATAGAGCTGATGATTTTCCCAAAGTCTCGAAAGGTGAATTGCCTATTTATAGGAAAAAAAAAATGGACTGTTGCAGCCTACATTCATACAACCAGAGAAGAGTGTGCACGAGAAAAGATCTAAACCGTCAGATCGAGCGCAGGCGATTGATAGTCGTCGGATCCAAAAAAGGCATACGGGGTTTTAACCTGGTGTATGCAAGGGAGTGAAGACTCTCCCAAAATCTCGAAAGGGAGAAAGACAAGATTTGATCGCGACCGTTGATCATCCCAAAAGGATTACAACCATGGATTGTGGCTAAAGATAGTAGCCATTCATTGGGGAAACATGTGGTTGTCGGTCGACATTTCGGCACCCGAGAAAACCAAAGGGAAAGACCCCTCGTTTTTGCAAGTCACAAAATCTCGGTAACTGAAATCTTGAATCAGTTTAGCATGGATAGGTTTCGGTGTTTCGGTACCCGGGAAACCAAAGGGCAAGACCCCTTGTTTTCGCAAGTCGTGAAATCCCGGTACTTGAAACCCCAATGCACTTTGTGGAGTCAACCCCAGGTCATAGGGCATGGTCGTAAGAACGGGGATGAAGGAGGAGCCAACACCCGTTAATCCCCTTTCTGCATTTCGGGACCTGTGGTTCGAAAGACCTAGAAATCGTGGTCGTCGGGGTCACGAAATCCCGAATCGCAAAACCCCAAAAAATTTACTAAGGTTTAGTTAGAAGGTTGATCTCTACTATATTTTCGAATTTTTTGTCTGTACAATCTAAGTGTTTATGCATTGTATGAAATCTATGTAATCCAAAGGCCCATCTCTTTTGAGTCACATCTCAATGAAAAACAAGGGGCTCTAGAATATTAAACTGTTGTACAGGTATCCAACAATATTCAAAATATATGCCTATAATCCTAATAAATTCGTGTCCTCGTCATACATCGATACCTTAGTAATGTTACTACTTGTATAGAATATTACAGAAATAAACGAATACTCAATCATTGTCGCTCCTATTTATACATCAACATTTCTTAGATCATTATCATCATCGAAGGGAAATAAAAGGAGTCTGAGATTGTCAAGGTAATTAGTTAGGCACCATTAATTATGCTTTTAATTGCAAGGTTGATATTTCATTATTCGGGACTTACTTGTTACATAAGCGCAGAGTTCCTTTTCTCTGCTAAATGCTGAAATATCGAACCCCGAAACGCTGAAGTACTAGGCCCACAAACCTTTCGCATTTCGTGATTCGACACTTATCAATTCATTTTGTTTGTGCATCGAGAGTTCATAAATCCCAAAATTCCAAACTCCGACACCCCAAAGTGTTATCCCATAGTGTGTTCGCATTTTGCAAATTGGCATTTCGTGTTTCACTTTTTTTTAGCATCAGGTATTCGTAAACCCCGACATCCCGAACCCCAAAACCACGAAATGTTGGGCCCACAATCTTTCTCATTTCGCATTTCGGCACTTCTTAATTCATTTTGGTTTTTGCATCAGGAATTCGTAAACCCCAAACTCCTGAACCCTGAAACCCTGAAATGTCGAGCCCACACTCTCTTTGCAATTCGCAATTCAGTATTTTTTGTTTCATTTTTGTGTTCCGCATTTGTAATTTCTGAAAAAATGATTGACCTCTGTTTTTTCACACCATTTTGTTATCTACTGTCTATTCCATTAATCAATAGTCTAAGTTATTTTATCGGTAAAGGTACTGAATGAAATTCTCTGACCCCTTATACTTACAAAGCATTACAGTTTCCAAATCTAAAAGGGTTCACTCAAATTTAATTCCCTCGGACTCCTATCGGGTTTGGAAGAAGGGGAAAAATTTCCCAAAAGTAATTGGGGATTTAGTCCCAATGATTACAATATAACTTCTGCAGAAATTTCTTCTACAGGACTGTCCCATTCGTTAGGGTAAAAGAAATATGTGATAATCGATTTCTGCTCGGGTCTCATTATGCCCTAAAAATTTAAATACGAGGGTTATTTCCCTGAAGATAGGTCCTGTCTTCAAACGCTAGAAGTTGGATTGACTTACGCTAGATCTATAATACTAAATCATTTTATCTTGTTTCGACATTCCTTATAATTATTACCCAAATGGTTTAAATCTACCATAGCGATTATTTAGATTGGATATAAAGCTCTGAGTAAAGTTCTGATTCTATGTTTTTCCTTCCAGAATAATATATGTATATATGTACAGACCTACTCAATCCAAAGACTCATAGATTGATCTGTCTCATATTGCAATTACAAAAATATAACTTTTGCCTATAGACAAATTTATACTGTCAAATTCACTTGCACACGAATAACTCTATCTCAGGTTTTTAATTAAGGAGGGCAATCCCAGAATTTAATACTTGATTATAAAACTTCATACAATGAATAGATATCATCTATGGAAGCCATCTCAACTTATTATAGTTATATACATTAGAGAAAATAGATAAAATCATTCACACAGTTACATTATAGAAAATAGATGTAATCATTTGCATATTTACATTACAACAAAAAGATAAAATCATTCATGCAGAGAAGCAAAGGTTTACATATCTGGCACAATTCGCGGACAGACAAAGGGAACAACCATGTTCCTCCCAACCATAAAATAGGGCAGTCAAAACCACTTTCCCAATTCACCCCCTAGCCTAACCATGAATCCATGAGGGAGAACTCCTCATCAACAATACCCACAATTCCAATAGTTACCCTCTTGCCTCACACTTACTCAGCAGTGCTCATAACAACAAGAGAACTCAGAATCCTTTCCCAGCATACTTGGCAGCATCTGGCCTCCTCGCATATGCTATTTATCAAAAACAAATCCGAGGTCTTTTTCCCTCCTTTGGGGATTTTCGCAACTTTCTAAATCTCTAATTTTCAGGAGCTCCCAATGGCCAAATATCTGATTTTCCACTTGTAATAATCATCCCAGAGGTAGTTGCAACATGTTCCCCACTCATGGAGTCATGGTCACCTGATTTCAACATGGTTGTTCCATTTGTCCTCCTGCAATTAATATAGATATTTTGTTTTTATACAAGTGTCATAGTCAAATAGTTAGTTGAGTCAGATCATATCTCTACCCAACATTTACAATAATTAATTACAAACATCAAATTCAAAATTTGGAATTTCCATAAATGGAAAAAAAATCCCAAATTCGAATTTACGAAAAACAAAAATCAATTTCCAACAAATTTAAATTTCAAAAAATATTTTATTTTTTGGGGGATGTCACAGTGACTAGGTTGGAAATCCTCACACACCTTGTCAACCTTAATAATTTCTTAATAACCATCTTGAAATAATTCTCTACTTTTAATTAAATCATGATATTACCTTAACAACCATTCTACTAGATTTCAAAATAATTTCCATGATAATATTACTAGTATCTAAGAATGAAATTGAGGATTTAAGTAGGTTATGCACGTCAAGGATGAATACTTAGCTTAGGATTTTAACTAAAAGGTTTACATCCAAACCTTAACCTGCATTTCAGTTGATGACAAAACAAGTCTCACACATTATGTACAACCATCGTCTCTCGTGATCAGTTATTATTATAGTGGATTTTTTACTAGAGTGAGGTTACTTGGGAAGTTTTCAAGATAAGGCCCTTTCTGGGTTTGTTGTGGGAAGCTTCATGAATACAGGTTGATGACCTCACTAAGACCGTAGAGAAGGGGGTAATGGATGCCTAGTATATTTGAAAGCCTAATCACTCACAAACAATTTGAGGGTCTATGGTTTGAACTGAAAGGATCTCTTTAGGCATAATGTAGTAATGGAATTAGATTTAATTGCAGATGCATATAAATAAGGAGACTTGAGTAGGCATAATGTAGTAATGGCATTAGATTTAATTTCAGATGCAGATAAATAAGGAGACTTGAGGTGCGAAGATCAAGGAAAGTTTTTTTCTTTTAGGGAAACATATCCTATAGTGGTGGGATGATTGCAATGTACTAATGACTGTACAAGAAACAAATTCCACAAAAAAATACCAAGCATAGATAAAATAGCTTAATTTCAAAGAAATTACCAACTATTGGGAGGAAGACAAAGATTGACTCACCAAGATTCCAATGGTTGATGTTGTTCACAATTGTTGGAGTCCTTTCTCTCTTTTCCAATGGTTCCTCTCCATCTACAAGAATCACAAATAATACCTATACATAGAGGCAGTTATATCAATAACTACCTATTAGTTCTATAAAAAACAACTATATAATGAGAGAAATTAGTATTATATGAAGCATATATAGTAGAATTGCAGATTTAAACAATAGAAAAACAATACACTTCGAATGAATGAGTTTATATGTTATTGATGAACAACAAATAGATAGTTACAAATTTTACCTATCGAATGCGACGGTGCCTTGTTGAAAGAGATCTCGGATTCCTCCACCTGAATCGTGCTATAATGATTGTTTTTTACACTAATTTCACCAAAGACCCAAAGAGAATATATGGGAGACTCTTGGTCAAATAAGGGTTTCCATGTCAAAAAAATCGCAGAAACAGGGATATGTACAGGATTACAGACTTGGTAGGGATAGCTATATAGGTTTTCTCTTATGTAAAAAATATCCTTACTTTTCATTACTTTTCTCCTTAGACAAATGTTTATTTGATGCGGTCTCCAGTTGGTTAGAGATGATTGAGTACACATAAAAGGAGTTAGGAAACTAATCAAACCCATCACTCAATAGTTAATTTGGCATAAATACATTTTTTTAATCATTTTCTCACATGTACACGACAGTTATTTTAGTAGCCTACATGTACATGAGTACCATAACTGTGAGGGCATGTACATATTTCATGAAACTATTTTTTGGAAGGTCTCAAGGAGGTATGGGAAATAATAGTCTATAAATAGGATAAGGATTAGGCCAATAAGTTTTTTAATGCTTCTAAGGTGGAAATTGAGGCTATAACATATTGTAAATTTTTACATGCAACTCTATGTGAGTAATTTTCATATCTAAAAATTGTTTCCTAGTGATCTAACAGTAAAACCCTAGTTGTCATCACTAAACAATTTTAAACTCAAAATTATTGTCTAAAAACATATGCAACAGAAACACAAAGATCGAAGATGAATCATCAATACACATGAGACATAAATTTCAATTATGTAGTGTTCTTAACATCAGAAATATTGAGGGTGAAACCATCCCTCCCAACCAATACAATATCAGCAAAATACAAGGACAACCTTGTCCTCCAAAGTCACCAATATTGAGAACAACCTTTTTCCTCAATAACCAAACAAATCATAAAACAAAACCTCAACAATATCCGTGGAAATATATTGAACCCATGAATCTATTGTAGACCACCTATAGAGCCTACTGACATCACTTGAAAGCCTGTATGGATGTGTACGTGCCCAGAAAACCAGATACATGATTCACCATATTTAAAACCGCATATACCCTACATGTGATTTGTCCTTCTGCAACTCACATATATACATTCTTCGTCCTCCTGTAAACCATGTATTGTACAAAACAAATTCTCCACACATGAAACCTTCTTTGCTTCTCTCTTTAGGAATTGATTCACCACCTTACAAACTTTCACTTTGTTGAGATCATCAATCCTCCTAGCACAAGTGAAAAGTCACTTATACTAGCTCCATCATGTCTCCATACTAATACATATTAGATGTCACAATGACCTCTCTCCTTTATATACAATCCCGATGGGTCAACATAGAATCCCCTCCTTAAGTCAACATCAAATTAGGTTTTCCTTGTGGGTGTGAAGCCCCAACACAAGCCCACAAATCCCATCACCAAACCCATGAATCCCCCAATCAAATCTAAGGGGGTTTTCACCAAACCAAAATTGTTATGTGGTGCCCACGATGATTCCCACATGCCCAACACCTAGGTTCATGTGAAAATACCTTCCCGAAGCTACAAAAATCAACACTCCCTCTTACAGAAAAAATCATTCTCACCACACTTCACAAGTGTTAATGCCTCCTAATGCTAAAAAATCATCAACACATATTCCCCCTAATGTGTGAGGTCGAAGGATGTTCTACCCAAGAAGGAAATCTATTGGAGAATGTGACCACACAAGCCATAGTCCATCTTCTTCACCAAAAACTCCTCAGGGTCGCACCATTGGTCTGGGTTACCAAGCAATGGAGATCCAATGTCAGGATGATTTGAGAGTAGCCAAGAGTATGTGGCTATCTCATTATGATCCCCCGAGATAAATGAGAGAAGTTTAGTGTAGCCATAGAGGAGGGCACACTTACTTCATCCTGACAAAGGAGAAACCAGCAAGGGTGCAAACCTCAGGTTGGTTTGCCCTCCTTTCTGCCTCAGAAACTTGCAGGAAAACTATTTTCTCCCTAGGATATTGGCTAGCTAACAGAGTAAGCTCACTCTTAGAGGTGGAATCATGGAAAAGAGAGAAACCAGGATGCAGCCATGAAGGAAGGTGCACTAGTTAACCCTGAGAACACCCAAAAATGAAATTGTAGTAAACATGAAATGTAAACTCAAAAAATAAAATCAAATGAGACACATGTCTTCGGGAAAAATATAAGAGTACTTTATTTGAGTTCTGATTCACCTTATATACTAAGGGAACCATTTATTTAGATAAGATTAATTAAATATCATCAAAAGGTGAAAACAGGTCGCGCCTAGGTTGTTGACTTGTGTTCCCGAGGTGGGTGTTCCCCTAGGTGGCCTCCTTGGCTCAATTCCTCCATGTTTAGATTTGGAAGCGTCCTAGCTTCCATGAGAAGGTGAGGAAACTTGTTGTGCAATAATTCAGTTGTCATACACTTTGCCTGATATGGAGTTTGTCCTTGGCAGGTTACGAGATATGAAGTGTATGTCTGGTGCCTCGTAGAGCGAGTCTGGGTGTCCAGTAGAGTGTCTTTGTCCAATGGGAGTTGTAAATCCAGAATGTTTTCCACTCGATGAGTGATGGTGACTAGTTCTTCCAAGAGGGGAGGCTCAACCAACTTTAAGTGGTTTACATTAATAACATTATGGATTCCTAGTTGTGGTGGAAGATTCAACCTATAAGTATTTTCTCCAATATTGTCGAGGATGGTATACAAACCATCTCTTATTGGTAGAAGCTTGTGATGGTGGGCCTTTGAGGCCCTTCTTATCCAAGTGTAACCAGACTTAATCCCCCGGTTGAAAGGACATGAAGGTCCTTTGTTTTTCATGGCATTTCTTGGCATGCCCTTGAGCTTTTTTAAGTGTTGATGTTACTGTAGTGTGGCGTTGTGCAATTTGTTGGAGAAATCGTTGTGTTGAGAGTTGTTCTTGTTGTTGATGGAAGGTACCTTGAGGAACCCAAGTGAGTAGGAGCTCAATTGGAGATGTTGGTTGGAAGCCCAAGCAGAATTCAAAAGGTGAAAATCCTATAGAATAATGTGTTGCCTTGTTGTAGCTATGATGTAGAATGTGCAAGTAATTGTCCCATTGTTTGTTGCGCCATAGTGAGTTATTAAAGCATGAACCAAGACTCTTTTGACAACCTATATTTTTCCATTCGTTTGAGGATGGAATGCAGTAGAAAACTTGATGTGACACCCCAATAGCACCCATATTATCTTCCAAAAAGTGCTTAGGAAGCGATAATCTTTGTCTAAGATGATAGTACCTCGGAGGCAAAAATGGGGCGAGACATGTTGGAAGTAGAGTTTCGTTGTTTGCATTGTTGTAGTAGTCTTTGTGCATGGGATAAAAATTGTCATATTGTTGAAGCAGCATACCACTACCCAAATTACATCATGTTTCTTTTGGGTTGTTGGAAGTCCACTGAGGAAGTCCATTGAGATTGAATCCCAAGGCCGAGAAGGAATTTGAGGTAGTGGTTGATATAACCCATGCTTATGATTGGATGACTTGGATTGTGAGCATAATGCATAGGCTCTGATAAATTTTTCAACTTGAGGATGCCTGGAAGGCCAATGGAAATGGAATTGCAGATGTTCGATGGTCTTTGTGTACTGAAATGATCCCCATAGAATGAAGCATGTGCCTCCCTGATGAGAAACAGGCGGTCCTCTGAGTGTGGAACACATAATAAATTCAACTTATACATCCACCCATCCTGAATAGTGTAGTCTAGGAAGGGCGTCTGATTGATCACTGTGGGATTTTTCAAATCCCCCCATGTTACCCATGATTTTGGTCGTCATGATGATGTATTGATGATGGTGTTCTCAGGCTCTTCATTAGAACTTTCTCCTAAGAAAAGTTACCTTCATCTCTTTCCAGAAATCACAGTTTTGAGGAAGGTTCGCAGGCTTCCAATACATTTGCCTGCGAGAATGCATGATTCTCGCAGGCTGCCTTAAGCCAGGGTGCAAGAAGTTTTCACTGTGTCTAACTGCTAGGGTGCAAACTCTTTCTAATTAAGGGAAAAAGATGAATTCTCAAAGCTTCTAGAAGGGAATCGTCTAGAAGGATGAGATGGCATTCAAATGGTTATCTAAGTATTGGCTTTCTTGATATTTTGGGATCATTCCTATCCAAGTAACTAATTCATTCTCTCTTATATATTGAGGGGATTCTCATGGAAAAGGTTAGAATCAAACTAGCAAGAGATTTATCGGAGAATTAGTGAAAGACTGTGTGAAGGACTGAAGCTACAGCAGCTAGGAACTCCGGCAAGTTTATCAAAAGTGGTTGGTATTCTTCATACAAGTGAGAAAGTGTGTGTGTTAGAGCCAAGGGACAGCGAAAGGAGTTTGAAACATCAAGGCTCACATTGTAAACTTTGCTTTCCATCAATATAATACAGTAATATGTCTCTTTCCCATAAATCTAAGTCTACTTTATTGTATAACTCCTTGATCATATACTTAGATTGATTGTTGAATATGTTGAGTTGTCTTCACTTCGATTGGTTTGTATTGTTGTGGTCTTGACAACACAA
Organism: Picea glauca; assembly: GCA_000966675.3. Taxonomy (NCBI): domain Eukaryota; kingdom Viridiplantae; phylum Streptophyta; class Pinopsida; order Pinales; family Pinaceae; genus Picea; species Picea glauca. The sequence goes on along the minus strand of JZKD02S1660356.1, from coordinate 118,763 downwards.
GATCATTGGAGTGAAGCTGGAACAACAAAGACCAAAGGAATCGATCATAAGGTATGTTCATGATTCTTGCCTCCTAGTTCATTCAATAGTCTAAATCTAGGGAAAGAGTAGTATTCTGTCCTGCTTTGTTCTAGATCCAGGTGGATCTAGGGAGATCGGTTTGTGTCCACACTTATGGATTTATCCAATAAAAAAATTGGCGACTCCACTGGGGAAGCATCCCATTTTCTTGGTGGTTTTTTGTGTTTTTTTTGTGGCCATTTTCTCTGGTTTCATTTTTCTCCTGTCTTATCAGTCTCTGAGTCTTCAGGATATCCTGATAGACCTTCTGAGTCTAGAATCTTTTTGCAACTTTACTTCATTTTTCAAATTTTTGGATATGTTCAGGAATGCTCACACTGCACTCCATTGCAACCTGCGAGAACTGGTCAGGTTTGCACCCTTCTCATAGGGTTCAGTGCAAGGTTCTCGCACCTTTCTCAAAGGTTGCCTGCGAGAATCATATATTCTCGCACTGTGTTATATTGCTTGTCTGCGAACAGTCTTTTTCAAAATTTTGAATTTGAGGTTTGGTATTTCTGACTGCCCAAAACAATTGGAATACCTCTTATAGGTTTCTTGGACCATTGATTGATATATATTTTTCTTTAGTTTGCATGATTGCACAGTCTTAGGATTTCAAGACTTTCCTTGTCATTTGTACCTTGACTTTCGTTTCTTGACTCTTCTGGAAAAACCATTCTCTCTGACTTCAGATTTTGAATGTGTTTGATTTGTTGGGATCCAATGATTGGTTGAAAGTTAAGTTTGCTTGGTTTTCTTATTTGTTTATGGTTTGAAAGATCATTTATCTTCCATTTTAGAAGACTAATTGGTTTGCTCTTTATTTTTTGCTTTCATTGAAAGAGTAGATTGGGTTATTTTCGTATTCATTGATTTGATTTTCTGTACTCTTACTGTCATAGTTTGAGTCCTTTTTGAAAAGTGAACAAACAAGTTTTTCTTTCAAAAATTCCTTTTGTTTTAGAAAACTTTGAAAATCAAATTATTGAGATTATTGAAGTATTTGAAAAAGACGCATCTTCATTTGATGAATAATTGTTTTCATTGACGTTTGAAAAGGAAATTGTGCATTATAGTCCAGGGTTGATTTGGAAAACTTTCTCTCTCTCTCCCATACATAGGATTCATTGAACAAAAAGTGATACATTTCATTCTCATCCTTGCATTATTAGGTTAGAGTCTTACAACATGAGTTTCACTTCCCTTACCTTTGAGTAAACAACATCTTTTAAAAACATTGTGTAATTTTAAAATTTATCTAGTAACTTTTTCTAGGGCTCTTTTACACCAACATTTAGCTAGGCTAGTGCTTTGGAGTAGGAAGAGAGATACACTCTCCAAAATATCAAAACACACAATAGCATCTTGAGTTAGGGAGTGTTAAATTCCATTTGCAACATATTGTCCTGGGAAGCCCTTCTAACACAAGGGTCAAGCATTAGGTTGCATTGGTGTTGGCAGAGTTACTTACCCTGCTTTGTTGACATTAGTGTAGAGATTGCACGTATTACGAGGGTCACTCGGAGGTATACCCACAATGATGAGTGGAAGCCTTTTGAGTTGATTTCGGGCTAGATACCCTGCCCTTGCATGTGGATCAGACTGTCGACTGTTCCCCTAGGTTGTACTATTGTTTGTGGTGACCTTAGTGGCCTATCTCTCTAGGTTCTTACCCAAGGTGACTATGGAGGAGAAAGTCTTCACGGTACCTGGAATTGACGTTCATCAAACTCACTCGGGCTCCTTGGAGGGTATACCCACGATTATGTGTGGAAGCTTGCACCAGGGTGTAAGTCCGTTAAGCAGATCGTCAACGTAAATTTTACATCCTAGCCCCGCCCCTTCCGGTCTCATTGTTGCGACGTTGGATTTCATCACCAACTAGTGGCCTCGATATTAACAGGTATTGTTTTCCCGGTGATTGCTTCCTAGATTTTGTTTACTAGTGTGTGTTGTTTGTTTATCAAAGTTGACCATAATAATTTCTTCACGGAGCTTGTCATTCGTTTACAATTGCTCCCCCACGACGTTCACGTAGAATGCAAGGTTTATCTCCAGAGCATCTGGATGGTTCTCAACCTTTTCCTACCGGTACACCTGAGGGCTCTCCTCATCAGAGTGAAGTCCCAGTTGTTACTCCACCACATGTGGAAACAAGTGACGTCCCAGTTGTCACCACACCACAAGTAGAATCAACTAACTCTCTAGAACCTTTTCAAATTACCAATACTAGAGAGGACAATCGCATTCGCCATGGTGAACAACCTTTTGTGCGATTAAATTCTTTTGAAGAAGCAGTTGTTACATCTTTTGAATCAACTGTTGGGCCTTCTCTCGGTGTAGTAGGCCAATATCCTTTTTGTTCAGGTGATTTACGATGGGTCCTTTTTGGTACTGAGTCTCCTAGAGTCTACGAAATCAACCCTCCAGTGTTTTCTGAAACAGAAACTACACCAGTGACTACCACTTATCATTTTGTTCTCCCTCTCGAGATGTCCCATCTCACGAATACTACGAGTGTGCAAACCAGAATTACTGCAGCTAGTCTTCCTCCTATCAATACCCAGTGAATGCCTGATGTCAACTCGACACTACCACCCGGTTATCATGCATTGAATTATTTGTTGAATGCTTCCAATCCAACACCTCCGCAAACCCCAACCGATTCTCCAGGTGGTCCTCCTTTTCCTAGACACCCTATTCTCGGTTTTATTCCGACACTCCCTCAATTTCCTTCTGGAAATCCTAATCCTAGTGGCACTATACCATCCATTACACCAAACTTGCAGATTCTCGTTTGTGGACAAGGTGGTACGATTCACTTTCCTCTTACTGGTCATAATCCAATTACTACACAACCTTCGGTTGGCACACAACCTATGATCGGGGGACCAACCTCACCTTTTGGACAAAATATACCTCCTGAATTGGCCCAGTATTGGAATCAGATTCTACAAAAATTTCCTCAAAATGATGGGGGGAAGAAAATTGTCCCTACTATAGGCCAACCATATCCAGGTATACCTAATCCTATTTGGGGTCAGAGTCACACTACTCAAACACATGTCCCTACTCAAACTCAAGGTTACCATCCTTGGAATTACTATCCTCTCCAACCACCACAGAATCATCTAGGGTCTTCCCACTATGGCAGACTGCATACGGTCCTACTCGTTTGCCGACAGGGCTTCCACCCCAAAGTCACTAGTACCCACAGGTGAATAGACAGTTACCTTTTCTTGCTACTTTGGATTTTCCAGATTTTTCTAGGATTCTAAATGATCCTATTTGTCACTCTCCCCAATGGCCTGTTATTCCAGCCAAGCTTCCATCGGACATTCTGAAATTCGATGGCAAAGTGGGAGAGGACCCGAACAATCACGTTATGAATTTTCATATGTGGTGTTCATCCAACTCGTTGATGGATGATTCTATTCGTCTACATCTTTTTCAACGAACCCTTACAGGTTCCGCTGTGAAGTGGTATATTGAATTTCCACAAGGTTTCTTCTCTGATTTTAACACCCTAGCTATGGATTTCCTTACACATTACCAGTTATCGATCCATTATGATACCGGGACTGAGATTTTGACTTCCTTCAAACAGACTAAAGGCACTCATATATCTGATCATATTCATGAGTGGCGAAGGAGACGACGTATCATAAAACTTGAGCTTCCTGATCAGTTACTGGCAAAATGGTTTACAAAGTCATTTGTGAATGAAATCGATAAGGACATTTCCATGGGTGGCGTTGTCACAGAAGAGCAGGCTATTAGTCATGCTCAATATCTTGATCTCATTTATTCGCAAACGAGAACACTTTATGATTTGCTACCTGAATTACCTCATCCTGGTACTTCCAGCACTTCAACTGCTCCAGTTGCCTCGCATGCAGCTGATGGTGTGATTGGTACCACCCATACCCACTCACATTCTGTTTCAAGTACAACCCCTAAATCTACATCTTCTAATGTTCAAAATGCTTCGTCTCCTGCCACTCCTGCCGATAAAACTTCTGAGGTGAACGTCGTTCAATCTACCCCGACCGCTAAAAACAAATCTAAAAAGGGGAGAGGCAAGAATAAGGAGGGAAAAAATAATAATCAAACTGAGAAAGTTAAAACTCCTCCTGTTGAATATCGGGATAAGAGCAAACCACAATACCCTTGCCTTTTCTGTGGTGACGATCACTACATGAAGGATTGTCCACGACGTGTTGAAGTTACTAAGTTCCTTCAAGGAACACCCAAACCATCTACATCGGCAATCTTGTCCCAACCCTTCCCGTCTGAACAACAGGCTCAGTTGGTCATCCATGACCAACCATCTACTTCTACGACATCATATGTTTTGATGTGTACCGGTGATTCTAAGAAGAATAACGTTGCAATTACAACTAGAGCCAAAGATTATACTCCATCTAAGGAGAAGGTTGATGATTTATTTCCTGCTTTGGTACAACCCTCTCCACCGACTCCACCTACAAATGGTCATCTTCATCTCGAACGACCAAGATTTGATACAGTCATGCGATCCCCTAAGGGTGTTTTTTGGAAATCGGCTTTCAATCCTCATGCTCATGCGGCCCAAAACTACAACATTGTGGAAGATCTGGCCCAGGCACCTTCAGCGATGTCTTCCCTTGAAGTCCTTTAGTCTTGTCCTGCACAACGGAAGGCTCTGTTAAAATCTATAGGTGGAATTGACCCAACATATATGAATTTAATAGTCTTTGACTTGGAATATCACATTCCAAGGTTACCCCCTCAACTCACGTTTCAAATTCAAGTTGTTGTCTCTGACAAGAACATTTTCCAAACTGTTATTAACGAGGGTGCCTCTACCTGTGTAATGTCTTTTGCTTGTTGGAAATCCATTCTCTCTCCTCCCTTAAATGAATCACAAAATAATTTGAAAGCCTTCAATGGCTCTGGTTTTAAACCTTACGATGTTCTTCCCTCGTTGCCCGTTACACTAGAAGGTAAGACAGTCCAAGTTGAAGTGGAAGTCTTTGATGCTCCCCTTGATTATAATCTTCTTCTTGGTCGTAGCTGGATAGATTCCATGTGCGTTGTTGTGTCAACACTTTTCCGTGTAGTATGTTTTCCTCATCAAGGAAAAGTTGTTACGGTTGACCAACTTGCCTTCTTTAATTCTGATACTCGTACTAGCAACGTGTCGTTTATAGCTAAAACCCCGCCGAGTTATGAGAATGTCGGTGTCGGCCTTCTAAAAGACTCTTCATTGATGGGTACTTTTCCCATTCCGCCACTCGATGTTCCACACCTGTCCGTAGCCTCTATCAACATGATCTCCTCCATACCTCATGAACTTCATGTGTCTTTCGACCCTTGGATAGTCCCTGACCCTGGAGATCACACTCGTTTCAGTGACGTCATGCCGTTAAGTCCGGTTGAGTCTACTTATCATGCCATTCAATCGACAACACCTTCTACACCCTCTCTTGACGAGTTGTCTCTAGATACTTTCCGTGTCATCTTTCCCACTGACGAGATGATCATGTCTGTCATGGAGGACACCCCTTGGGACGATGGGCATCATCGTTCCATAATCTTTTTGGAACAACACACTCTTGAGAACTATCAACGGATTTCGACTCCATCGATCGTTGTTGTCATATCGGTTATTTCCAGATCTTTACATGATGTGTTTTCCAAAGGGAACCTCAGTAATATATCTCCCACGATTCCCATTGACATATCTGTTAAACCTGGGATAGTTGAAAATGTTCACATTGGAGCTTCGTGTTCTCCAGATGAAATCATCACCTATACATCTCTGTTCAAAGAATTTCGTGATATATTCACCTGGAGCTATGAAGAGATGCCAGGTATCGATCCTGCAATTGTTGTCCATGAGATAAAGACATACCCCATAGCTAAACCTGTCTAGAAGCGCCTACATCCAGTACACCCATGTAAAGTAGCGGCTATCAAGCTTGAGGTTGAAAAACTTCTCAAAGCCAGATTTATTTATCTCGTGGCTCTGACAGAATGGGTTTCCAATCCTGTACCGATTGATAAGAAAGGAGGCAGTATCCGTGTATGTGTTGATTATAGGGATATTAACAAAGCCTGTCCAAAAGACAACTTTCCAACCCCTTTTGTCGACCAGATTGTTGATGACTGTGCCGGAAGTGAAATCTTCTCTCTCATGGATGGTTTCTCGGGCTATAATCAAATTAACATTGCTCCCAAGGACCAACATAAAACTGCTTTTATTCGTCCTTGGGGTACTTTTTCCTATAGGAAACTTCCCTTCGGTCTTAAGAACACTGGCGCAACATTTCAACGTGCTATGTCTTATGCTTTTCATGATATAAAGCATATCGTTCAACCCTATTTGGATGATTTACCAGCTCATTCTATGCGCAGAGTCGATCACCCTACCCACCTCCGAGCTATTTTCGTTCATTGTCGGTTCTATCGTATTTGTTTAAATCCTCATAAATGCGTCTTTTGCGTAGAATCCGGTCATATTCTAGGTTTCATCATTTCACATCAAGGGATCTGGGTGGATCCTATTAAGGTTGAGGCAATTCTTAATCTCCCTCCTCCTTCTACACTGCGCCAGTTGCAAAGTTTGCAGGGGAAAGAAAACTTTCTTCGTCATTTCATTCCTAATTACGCCGAGATTAATCGTGGTTTTACCTGACTACTAAAGAAATATTTCGAGTTTTTTTGGGATACCATTGCCAACAATTCTTTTAAGGCTTTGAAGTTGTCCCTCACGCGAGCTCCGCTTCTCTTTCCTCCTGATTATAGTCGTGATTATTTTCTTTATCTTGCTGCCTCAGAGTATACCATTGGCATGGTTCTCATCCAAGAGGATGATGCGCATGATGAACATGTTATTTATTACTTGATTCGAAGTCTCACATCAACTGAAATCAAGTATCAACATGTTGAAAAACTGGCTTTGGCTGCCGTTCAATGCTTTCGGCATTATATCCTCTCAAGGAAAAATACATTGATTTCTCATTATAACCCTATGCAACACATTTTGACACGTCAATTGCTAGGGGGCAAGTACTCCAAATGGATTGTCATACTCCAGGAGTTTGACTTGGAATTCGATCGCGCCACGTCTAAGAAATCCTTAGTTTTCATTGAGTTGATATGTGATTTTCCTCACTCTGCCACGGAAAATGTAGCAATAGATTCATTACCTGATGAATCTCTTTTCCTTATAAGCACTGACGATATTTGGTATGGGGATATCATTATATATCTCCAAACCTAGACTTTCTGGCCTGCTTTGTCTGGTACTGAACGACGTCGCATTCGTTATCAATCTCGTCAATACATTATTCTCGGGGATACTCTTTATCGTCGGGGTATTGACTCTATTTTTCGATGTTGTATGACTTTTGACGAAGCCGAGAAAGCTCTAAATGACTGCCATTCCAGAGCATGTGGTGGTCATATCTCTGGGTATGCTACTGCCCAGAATATCTTACGCGCAGGGTATTTTTGGCCCTCCTTGTTCAACGACTGCATTACTGTTGTTCAGAAGTGCCATGCCTACCAGACCTATAATCAGAAAATTCGGTCACATCCTGCTCCTCTTCATCCTGTGGTCTTAGTTGGTCCTTTTGCGAAATGGGGCATTGATTTTATGACATGTCACCCTCACTCAGTCGGGGGGCATGGTTACATCATTGTAGTTGTTGATTATTTTACTAAATGGGCCGAGGCGATGTCGACATTCGATAACACTGGAAAGAATACAACCTTGTTTCTTTTTAACCATGTTATAGCTCGTTTCGATGTGCCCCAAGCTATCGTCACTGATCACGGTAGCCATTTTAGGAATTTTATGATGTCTGAACTCACGAAAAAGTTGGGTCTTCGTCATGATAACTCAACACCCTATTATCCGCAAGCTAATGGCCAAGTCGAAGCAATCAACGAAGTTCTTATAACTATGCTTCGACGGATGATAGGAATTCATAAAACTAGTTGGCACACGATGTTGTTTTCAACATTGTGGGCATATCGGACATCTGTCAAATCCGCTACTGGGTTTACGCCCTTTTGATTAGTCTATGGTGTGGAATCCTTTCTTCCTATAGGATGTGCGATACCTTCTCTGAAGCTAGTTGTCGAACTCTTACCCAATACTTCTGCTGAAGAAGAACGTCTTTTGTATCTGATGCGATTGGACGAAACTCGACGTGACGCCACTCTAGTAATAGAAGCCCAGAAGAAACGCGTCAAGGCATAGTATGACAAGCATGTCAAGCCTCGCGTTTTCTCTGAAGGTGATCTTGTTCTTCTCTATGAATAGGATTGAGATGTCTTAGGAGCTGGGAAATTCGAACCAATGTGGTGAGGTCCTTATATTGTTCATCGAGTTTTGAAAAAAGGAGCATATGAGCTAGTCGATTACGATGGTATCCCTTTGAGTGAACCCAGGAATGGGTTGTACTTGAAGAAGTACTATGCAAAATTCATTTGTGCACAAGTACTTGTATTTTATGTATCATACTTTGTGTGTGTTTCTTTAGTTTTCTTTTGACGTTATCTAGTCTCTTCCCTTATGTGACGTTGTGTTTGATTGCTAGATGTCGGAGTCTTCGCTACCCTATATTGGCTTCGCTGATGGTGCTAGTTGTAGTACTCAGAACCTAGCTTCCGTTGCATGGTCAATCTATGCCCCAACAAACGAACTTATATCTTTACGAGGTGTATGTCTTGGGCGTGCAACCAACAACATTGCAGAGTATAGTGTCGTTATTGAATTATTGGTTGATGTTATCTCGCTCAGAATTCGTTATTTGGTTGTGCGACTCGACTCGCATCTTGTAGTACTACAGCTAAGTAATATCTACTCTATTCGAAGTCCTACTTTTTTATGGGTGTATTTGCAAGTTCACCTCTTGGAACGTTATTTCGATCACATTGAATATCAACATATTCCTAGATGTCTTAATACATTAACAGATGTGTTAGCTAGTTATGTATTGGACATACATTTGAATCATTTATAAATCTAATACATTTAAATTCACACAATATAAAGTAAACTGGTAGAAGCCATCTGTATATAACGATCAAAAGAGTTTGTTGTTTTTACAAAAAGTTTGTCCGAAGACCAAAATATCAAAATTTGAAGTTTATAGCTTCTACAAAGTGACGTCATGGATGACGTTCACGGTAACACAAAACTTCCCTAGAAACCCTACGGAGAAGTCAACCCATAGCTGTTGATACTCCTACAATGTGACATTGATCACATCGTGGAATCTCTTCCAGAGTCATATCTGGAATGTCTGCTGTGAGACCCTCTAAATTCTTCTCCACCACCTGATAATCTTCGGCATATTGTGGTGGTGCTGCTGCTACCTCTCCTCATCGCTGGATAGGAGAAATTACAGGAGGTCTATACAGTCCAACATCTGTGTTATCAACAAATATTTTGTGTTAGTCTTTGGGTAAACATATAAAACAAAACATTTGAATATTATAAAAAATTCAAAAACATTTAAAAAGAGAAAATGCGTGTACATCTTACTGAGGTCTCCCCATTGAGCGTCCTCAGGCAGTGCTAAATTCGGATCTCCTCGGAAATCCAACCCTGCATAGGCGTAGTCATCGACTATCAGCATCTGGTTTTGAAGCCAGTCAAAGAAAATATCGTCGTACTTGATGATTGGTCCTGCCACGTGCCGGGCCATGAGCCGACACCACCTCAACATCCTTGGATCCCTAGGACCCGGTAGGCTCCATTCAACCTGTAGTCAGAATATAGGGACCCTCTCAAGGAAGAAGGACACTAACAAAGATCCATAACCAAATTGTTTCAATTCACTGTGCCTGCATTTGGTTAATTGCTTTTTGATACTGTGAAGCACAACATCCGCTGAGTTGAATACTCTAGGCTCAGTACACTCGATGGAGTACTGGAAGTAGCTCTGTAATGCCATATGAGGAGAAGAACTCCCAGCCATCTGAGCTATAGTAAAGAGGATAGTGCAGAGGGTTAAGTCTTGTACCCCCCAGATAGCAACTTTTCCCTTTTTCCTCTCAGCTTCAGGTACATAGTATTGATTGCAATATTCACTCATCTTTAATCCACTTCCTCTACTGCCAGTCAGACTGACATGATACCCGCGCCTAGATAATCTGGTCAGGAAGTATATGTCCTCAATGTCTATGGACAATGCATGAGCTCCTACATTGAAAACCTGTTTATCTAGATCCCACATACAGATCAAGAACTCTAGTAGTCTGACTTGGGCTCTCATGCCCGGGATGCGAAATTATTTTAAGAGCCCACAATCTCTCAATGCAGCTATGGTAGGAGGATGATTCTTGGAATTCACATTATCCTCTTCATGCTCTCATTCTCGCCACTCAAGCACCATGTTTGTGGATATTTATCTGCACAAGGAACATAAATGGAGGATTAATGATTTGGTTCATGATCTAGATATTTTTCATTCGCTAAATATTTTAAAATTTTGTGAGTTCTGCGGTTCTCGCAGGTGACTCATTTACACAGTGAGAACACCTCGCAGGTGGCTCAAGGCTCACCTTCGAGAACACATCATTCTCGCAGGTCCCGTATGGGCTGCCTGTGAGAATGCCAATGCGCAAGTAGAGTTCAAAAAACAACTTGAAACCAAAAAATTAACCAATGAAATTCAAAATTTAAACCATGAAGATGTCAAGAATGAATGGCCTACCTCAATGCTGCAGACAACTCGTTGAATGATCTCTTGTAGCTCTCGAAAATCAACATTGAATTCAGAGGGTAAAAAGGGGGTTTTGGAACTCAATAGTCAAAATATGAAATGATATGGTAAAAATATTTATTTACTCATTTAAATTACTTTTTACTATGTCATTTTTGGGTTTTTATGCTTATCTATTGTTTAAACCTAATCCCTAATATCAAGATGAGTGTAATGACTTGCAGGTGTGATGACGTTGATAACTAAACAAGGGTATGGCCATATTTTTTTCTTCGTTATGGCGTGTTTCTGATTGTTTTTAGGGTTTTTACATAAAACCTCGAGCATCGTTTTTGTCCGTTCTTACGCTCGTAAATCTATGAGAACATGATCGAGCAGAGTTTTATCACTTTTTTGGGCTCAATAAGGTTATACGAAAAAGGAACCCCCTTGGATTCCTCTTTAAGATTTTTTCAGACTCTCTAAATATGAAAAGATCGTCGAGCGACCTTGCTATTTTCACGCTCGCTAAAGTATTTGAAATACGCGTCTGGTGAGCGATAATTTCTCTCTTTTTTGGTCTCATCCAGACTATTTTATGAAAAAGGAACTGAGAGAGTTCTCTTTTCTGTGTTTTTCCAAACTCTATAATCTTGAAAAACCTTTGATTTTACTATCTATGGACTCGTTAAACAAACATTGATAGACCAGTGATGGGACCGAACCACTCCTTCTTAGGGTTCGTTAAAAATACTCCGAGGGACTCGTCCGAAGGATGAGCTTATATCAACAAGCATATGTGATCCTCTTCAAGCTTGCGTAAAAATAAAGAGGTACTTTCCATAAATGGTGGGGGAAAATTTGGTAAAGGGATATGTTTCATCTTCGTATTGATTGGCAGTAAGCGTCGCTCTTGAACATGACACCCCCTATTCATTATTTGAAGCCGGTTTGGGAAATGCATTTGTCTCTCATTCGATTTACTACAAGGTCATTCCCTGTGTCATCTTTGAGTCAATGCTGCCAAATCATTGGTCGTGTCGTTCATATGTTCAAGAGAAGTCCATTTGAAGCCTATATTGAGTCGGCCATCTGCAGTTATTCGTTCTCTCTGTGTCGGCCTTCCCTGTGTCTAGTCCAATTGCAACATGCTCTGTTTCACTTTCAAACTCAGTTACTCATTTCATTTCATTGATGGGGGATACATCAAGGCCCTCCTGTGATGAGTTTTGTTCCGTCGACTTCAGCTCATTATCTGGAATCAAGACTTAGGAATTATTTAGTACCTTGGAGCTTGCATGCTTCAATGGCAAGTTTCCTCACTTTCGACAGTGGGTTTACATAATTGACCCCTGATCGAAGGATTCCATCAAATTTTTGACATCAACTCATTTATTCACACTCAATGGTTTGTACTATCGTACCTTGGGAGTCATTGACATCAATGGTGATTTCCCTCGCACTTGTTAACGGTTTCCTCAATGACCGGTAATCAAGTGGTTTCTACCATGTTCGACTTCAACACATGTAATCACATGGTTAGATTCGTACTTTGGGTGACAAGATTGAAGACCCTGGATTTTATCTTTGAGGTCCAGGTTGCGATGGAGTATGTATAATTTGCGACACATAGATCCACTGTGTATGTTTCGTGGCTATGTCGTCTTGATTTGAAAATTCTCACATAGATCCACAGTGTATTTGAGTGGCTATGATATATTTTGATGGCATGGATCCACAGTGTATGATTGGTGGCCATGACCCATGTCTATAGTGTCATCAGTCTATGATCTGAGTATGGGAATGCCTACCTCATAATTGATATACATGATTTTCTGCAGATGCTTGGTTGTTCGCAGGTTTCCGATTAGATGTGCTCTTGGTTCTCGACACACACATGCAGCTTACAAAGTCTATCGACTGTCACTAGTTCCAACCTCATTCTTTGGGGGGCATTCTGTTACCCATAATTTTGTTCATCATGATGATGTATTGATGATGGTGTACTCAGGCTCTTCATTAGAACTTTCTCCTGAGAAAAGTTACCTTCATCTCTTTCCAGAAATCACAGTTTTGAGGAACGTTCGCAGTCTTCCAATACATTTGCCTGCATGAATGCATGATTCTCGCAGGATGACTTAATCCAGGGTGCAAGAAGTTCGCACTGTGTCTAACTGCTAGGGTGCGAACTCTTTCTAAATAAGGGAAAAATATGAATTCTCGAAGCTTCTAGAAGGGAATCTTCTTGAAGGATGAGATGGCATTCAAATGGTTATATAAGTACTGGCTTTATTGATATTTTGGGATCATTCCTATCCAAGTAACTAATTCATTCTCTCTTATATATTGAGGGGATTCTTATGGAAAATGTTAGAATCAAACTAGCAAGAGATTTATTGGAGAATTAGTGAAAGACTGTGTGAAGGACTAAAGCTACAACAGCTGGGAACTCTAGCAAGTTTATCAAAAGTGGTTGGTCTTCTTCATACAAGTGAGCAAGTGTGTGTGTCAGAGCCAAGGGACATCGAAAGGAGGTTTGCAACATCAAGGCTCAGGTTGTAAACTTTGTTTTCCATGAATATAATACAGTAGTATGTCTCTTTCCCATAAAGCTAAGTCTACTTTATTGTATAACTCCTTGATCATATACTTAGATTCATTGTTGAATATGTTGAGTTGTCTTCACTTCGATTGGTTTGTATTGTTGTGGTCTTGAAATCACAAGAGCATTGGAGTGAAGCTAGAACAACAAAGACCAAAGGAAGCGATCATAAGGTATGTTCATGATTCTTGCCTCCTAGTTCATTCAATAGTCTAAATCTAGGGAAAGAGTA
>JZKD02S1660356.1:85693-105153 GCA_000966675.3 Picea glauca | reverse complement strand
ATTTCGTATATCATTTCTGTGTATTGTGAAGATTATGCTGGATATTTTACTGTTATTCTGTCATTTCTAGCATTTCGTTTCTGTTCTGCCTATTTTATATATCTGGTATCTTGCAGACACATTGGTTTAAATGTACATGAGGGATTTTTTCTTTGGTAGAAATGGGTTTGGGTGGTGTTTTGGTTAAGATATAAGTGTATCCTTCTTTGGTAAGTTCGTACTGGCGGGATTTTACCATATAGATAGAATTTCTTTGGGTTTGGTATCGGATACCTAGTAGAAAATCCGAACAATCCAAGGGGGAGACATCACAGAGGACAGTATCTTTGAATTGGCCTATGAAAAAAGTAACCAGACAATGCTTAGAAACTAAGAGGTGAGGGCCATCCTTCTAGACCCATCTGATTTGATAGGGTTGTGGATGTGGATTAGTAACCAGATTAAGGCAGTTGACAAGGTCTTGAGACACCAAATTATTCTAGCTTTCATTATGCATAATCAATAAAGCCAAGGAGTTTTTTATTTGGCAGTTTTGAGTGAAGAGAAGTTGGGTGGATCAGTTCGAATCTTCACGGGTCATTATAATTAGTGAGAGTTCCACTTCCGCGGGACTTTCCAAAGGAAATTCTTCGATATCTTCCACTTGGGAGGGAACAATGAGCTCAGTTAGTAGGGTTTTGTTGGCATTTATATTTTGGAGGATTAGACAATCTGATGAATTGTGTGAAGTAGTCTTCTGGAATGAGCACCATTGATTCCTTGTATTTGTATTGGGTGTGGGGTTTTGAGCCCGAGGAGGTGGAAAGCACATTGAAGGATTGGAGCTGAATGGTTGAGAGGCAGAGGGGTTGGTGTAGGGGCGGGACTGAGGAGTACAACCTCTAGGAGAGACTTTCCTTTCTATAGCCAAATCTCTCTGAAATATTTTGTCTAAAGTTGGATTTTCAAACAACTCTACTTCTTGATAGAATTGAATTAATAAACCAGAAACAAAATTTAATATGAGTACCTCTTTTGGATCTGGAATATGAAGTAAGAGGCGCATCTTGCAGAGGAAGTCTATGTATCCTTGTACCATGGATGATTTTAAGGATGGAAATTTATTTTAAAATGTAGAAACCTTAGCGAATCTGCTGCAAACACCTGAATCCTTTGGTCGAGATCTGCTTAGGATCGTTCTAAAATTCCCTTGGGCCGAAGCAGATCCTTTGATTCCTGATGGAATCTCCAACGAATCCATAGGTCCTTTATGAAACTCACCCTATGTAGACTAACTCCAGGCGCGCGTTTTACACTTCTATACGACCACGATCTAGTCCTTACACAGGCATCTCTCACAACTCAGAAGTTTGTGAGTCGAAGACCCTCGACTTCTCTTTCTCCCAATTCCAATACCCGAGATGCGATGGGTTATGGCTCCTCCTTGTTAGCGCTTACACTTTTCCCTGGGTTCTTGTTGTTCATGCCACCTATCAACCTTGCGGTCCCCACCTGACAGATCCGTCGTCCATTCACATGAGCCCTCGGCTCTCGGTACTTCTTGACTTCTACAGCTGAAAGTGACTCTTCCCAACCCCCGAGCTCCTGATACGTGATAGCTCCATGGGGTTCTGGACCAACAGTTCTCCCATGCCTGGATCCAATGGTTCTCGCTGCTCCTCGCTACTCAGAAGTTTGCACAACCAAAGAATTTGGTCTTCCATCTGAACTTACGAACCCCCAGTTCGAGAAATGATCCCACACTCAAGCTGACCATGATCAATTATCCTCATTGATTCTTTAACTCAAAAGGATGAGTTCTTCCAACCTCTATCCACCTTGCATATTTTCTAGATCTTACGGTCCTCGCATGTTCGGGAATTCTCCATGGAGAAATTCGACCGTTCAATTCCTTTCTCAATGGATTCTTGAGATGAATCATCATTCTCCCTCCTAAACTTAGTTTCTACTGGATAACTTCGATTCCCGTCTCCCTTGAACACTTCAACAGTGCTAACCCTTCTCGATATTTCACTTGCAAACTCAAGTCTCCAAAGGACTCATGTACGCAATCCTTGTGACACTCTTTCAAATACTCCTGAGTATTTGATCTCTCGACTCTGTGCACCCCTTGCAACAGTAGTCCTTCAACCTTTCCTTAGTTGATAGCTTCTAAGGTTTCACCTAGCCTATGCATACCTTGCATGGCTTCTGTGCTTTACTTGCACTTCTTCTCGAATGAGAACAATGGTATCTCTCCTGAGATTTCAGAGATAATCTCTGAACCTTGTCAACGCACACCTTGCGGACATTTCACTGCACTCCTTGCAGGAACTCTCTCACATGAAGAGAAACAATTGAAATTCATTCTATTTCTCTCTAAGACTTCATACATTCAACATGAAATCATACTTTCAACATAGTATTGAAGCAAATGCATAACAAAGAGAAAACAACTATAAGCATACTATTCAACATGTATAAACAGAAAACATCATAACACCATGAAATTTGATTCAAAGCTTCATATATCAATTCAAGCTCATGTACATGGGTTCTTCTCTATAACTCTCTACTACAACTCTCTTCTCTTCTCTGTGCTAATGTGTTAATGATACAAAGGCGAGGGTGTCTATATCCGTTTTCCCTTCTATGCTCCTAAAACTATCTAATCTAATTAGTCAAAGCTACCTACTTTCATTAAATGGCTTAAATGCCATTACATTAAACATATAAGAGAAGATCGCTTAAGATCTGTTTACAATGTTTAGACATAAATACAATTACGATTCCTTAACTGTTACATTAATATCCTCTCTTTCAAACTTTCAAAACATTTCAACATGTGCAAAATGTGTGTTGCGCTTTCCAGCTGTCTTCCGCCTTCATGCTCGCTTGGCTGCTTACGATGCTCCTGCATCATACTCCCTTGCTTGAAAATTTTCATGAACTCTTGTTCATGAGTTCTTGCACGGTCTGTCCATGCTTCTGAATTTCTGCTTCATTCTCCCAACTGACATATTCAACTGGATGTGCTTTCCACTTGACCAAGTATTCAAAATACTCTTTCTTCCTGGTCTTTTAACTAACCCTCTTGTCAATGATGCTTTCAATCTATGGCTTTTCAGCTATAGGAATTTTTTGTTTTCCATTGAATTTCTTGTTTTTCATCCTCTTCTCTTGCTTCTTCAGCTTTGTAATGGTACAAATATGCAACGTTGAATATCGGTGACATTTCGATCCTATCATGTAATTCAATCTCATATGCATTTGCCCCAAATTTCTTCACGACCTTGCATGGTCCAATATTTTTCATCTTTAGTTTGTTATACATTCTCCTTGGGAACCTCTCCTTCCTCATATGTGTAAGAATCATATCACCAACTTCAAATTGAAGTTCTTGCCTATGTTGATCTACTCTGTGATTGTATTCTTGACTTGAACTCTGTATTCACTCTTTAACTTGACCGTGAAGCTCCTTCATTGCTTCTGCGAAGTCTTCTGCACTAACACTTCTGAATTCATCTTTTTTCGAATCTTTCAATTCAGAAACTCCCCTTGGTTGCATTCCATATACAATCTGGAATGGACTCTTCCCTGTGCTTTTGTTGAGCGAATCATTGTAAGAAAATTCTGCCTATGGCAGAATGTGATCCCACTGACTGTGGTGTTTAGTCACTAGGATTCTCAGCAAATCTCCCAAGCTCCTGTTCACAAATTCTATCTGCCCATCCATCTGAGGATGATACGCTAAGCTAAATGACAAACTTGTCCCTATATTCTTCCATAAAGTCCTCCAGAAATGTACCACGAACTTGGTATCTCGATCAGAGACTATACTCCTTGGTAAGCCATGAAGTCTGACGACTTCTTTGAAAAACAGGTTCGCAATATCAGTTGCGGCATTGGTTTTTTGGCATGGTATGAAATGTGCCATCTTTGAAAATTTGTCAACTACCAAAAATATTGAATCATATCCTCTTTGTGACCTTGTCAGTCCCAATACAAAATCCATGCTCACTGCATCCCACGGCCTCTCCGGTATGGGTAATTTATGGTATAACCCTGTGTTCTTCCTTTTCCCCTTGGTGTGATGACAAATTCTACATCTGTCTACAAATCTATTGACATATATCCTCATCCCTAGCCAAAAATATGAGCCATTCAACTTTGATAACGTCTTATCATGACCAAAGTGTCCGACCAATCCTCCACTATATTTTTCTTTCAACAAATTATCCCTCATGGAGAATTTTGGAATACATAATTGACTACCCTTGAATAATAATCCATTTTGGATCATATATTTAGTCCATTGACTTTTTTCCCTGAGAATTGGATTCTCAGATGCCTCATACGCTTCCTTAAAATCTGGGTCATCACTGTACATTTCTTTGAGGTTATCAAAACCCAAAGTTTTGACTTTGAATTCCTGCATAAGCAAACATTTCCTGCTCAAAGCATCAACAACTTTGTTAGTAGTTCTAGAAATATGCTTAATCACAAAAGTAAAATTCTACATATATTCAACCCATTTAGCATGTTTTTGGTTCAACTTCTCTTGTTGAGTCACGAATTGTAATGCATGATTATCACTGTACAAAACAAACTCTTTGGGAACCAAATAGTGTCTCCATTTCTTCAGCACTTGTATGACTGCATAGAACTCTTTATCATATGTGGAGTACTTAACCTTCGCTTCATTCAGTTTTTCACTAAATTATGTGATCGGTCTATCGTCTTGGCTCAACATTGCTCCAATTGCAAATCCACTAGCATCACACCTGACCTGAAATGTCTTGCTGAAATTTGGCAAAACCAGAATTGGTTGCTCAGTGATATTCTTCTTCAGAAGATTGAAACTCTTCTCTGCTTTCTCTGTCTAGTGAAAATATTTATGTATTTTCTTCACCGTATCCATCATCGGTGTGCTAATCCCACTAAAATTTCAGATGAATTTCCTATAGAAACTAGCTAAACCATGGAAGCTTCGAACTTCAAACACACTCTTCGGCGATGGCCAATTCTTAATCGCATTTGCCTTTTCTGAATCCATATTCAAATCATTTGCAGAGATAACAAAACCCAAATAGATGAGTTATGTCCTTATAAATGATGATTTCTTCACATTAATCAACAATTTCTCTTGTTGTAATATCATCATTACTGCAGCTAAATGCTTTAAGTGCTTTGCTTTTGTCTTGCTGAAAATCAATATATCGTCAAGATATACAATGACGAATTTCCCTATGAAATTCTTTAGGACTTCATTCATCAATCTCATGAAAGTATTGCGCGCATTCGGTAAGCCAAATGTCATGACAAGCCATTCATATAGCCCCTCATTCGTGTTGAATGTTTTCTTCCATTCATCACCTTCTCTCATTCGAATTTGATGATATCAACTTTTCAAATCAATCTTTGAAAAAAAATTGGCTCCACTCAAGCAATCCATCAAGTCGTCCATCCTTGGCAATGGAAATCTGTATCTGATGGCAATCTTGTTGATTTCCCTTGAATCTATACACATCCTCTAGCCTCCATCTTTATTTTGGCTGAGCACTGTCAAAACAACGCATGGACTCAAGCCTTCTCGAATCAATGCTTTGTCCATTAAGCCTTGTACCTTCCTCCTAACTTCTTCATTTTCCTACGGTGTCAATCCGTACACGACTTTGTTTGGTAAACTGGCTCCAAGTATAAGATCAATGTGATGGTTTATACTCCTGATCGGTGGAAACGAACAAGGTAGTTCATCCACTAATATATCAACAAATTATCCCAGAAACTTCTAGATTTCCTCCGGTAAATCATCTATTCTTGTACTGGTTAAAACAATTCTAGGCTTCCTGACCACAATAAATTGTGTGTCTTCCTTATTCTTAACCTCCTTAAGAAGTTCCTTCCCACTCATGAGAAGTACAGTGTTGCAACAACATGTGTGTCCTACCATTTTTCTCCAGGGTGTATGTTTTATTTCTCCCATCATGAATCACATTCCTGTCATATTTCCATGGTCTACCCAACAATAGTTGACAAACATCCATAGGAATGACATCAAATAATATTTCATCCTTATATCCTCCTATTTTAAATTCAACTAAACATTGTTTAGTGACATTTACCTGATGTCCTTTTTGTAGCCACAAAACTCTATATGGGCTTGGATATATGATAGTTTCCAGCTCTAGCTTTTCTACCATCCCTGTAGAAACGAGATTGTCTATGCTACCAATGTCCACTATGAATTTGCATAGTTTGTCTTTGGATTTGCAAGCAGTCCGAAACAGTCTATTCTTTTGGGCTGAGTTTTTTTCCTCCTTCTCTGGCGTTAAGAGAACTTTCCTCATCATCAAATATCTTCCGCCCTTAGCATCTTTTTCCTCAACACTCCATCCTTGTGCTTCAGTAATGTGAGTTTCACCACCTTATTTCTTCCTATCTGGGAACTCATAGGATTTATGTCCATTTTTCCCACAGAAAAAACATTTCACTTAACCACCTCTGCCTCTTCCTCTTCCTCTGGTTCGAGGAAAAGTGTTTCTATAAGCATACTTCCCTCTCTGTGAGCTTCCACCTCTCTCAGTTCGAGTTTGAGGTTTCTTCCCCTCTTCTTTAGATTTCTAAATTTTGTCTTGGGCAATTGTTTTGCCTCTGGTTTGATTTCTACCCCGACCTCTTTTACCTTTCTTTCAACTCAACTTCTCTTCATCTTTCAGATCCATCTGATAAGCATCTTCTACATTCCGTATTATCATCATTCTCATCTCATCTTGATTGTCATATTTCAGACCATTCATGTACCTGGGAACCTTTTCATCATCGCTTTCCCGATGACCTGCTCTGATGTTTATCTTGTAGAATTCCTCAGTGTATTCCTTCACTCACATCAGCTTCTGTCTCAAATTTTGCATCCTCCGAAACATAGCGATTTGATAATCCTTGGGTATTAATTTGGCTTTCATATTTGCAACCATTCTATCCCATCTTTTGATTTTTGGTTTGCCCTTGCAACATCTATCAGCTTGTAGTTCATCCCACCATAATGTTGCATACCCTTTAAGCCTTGTAACGACATGTTTGACTTTCTTTTTTTCCTCGACATCCTCATAGTCAAATTATTTGTCTAGAGCTCTAATCCAGTCTAGAAGCTCTTAAACATCGAATTTTCCTTCATACACTGGAATGTCCATTTTTTCTCTAGCACCTATCCTCGCAACAGTCCTGAATAGGCGTTCTTACATAGCATCTTCGATCACAACTTCTTCTCCTTTGTGTCCAACTTCATTTTCACTTTTGGCCTCGCTGATATCCCGAGCATTAACTGTGCACATCTATGTTGTCTCCATGGCATCAATCCTAGTACATAGTTCACACATTTCCCTTTCCACTGTTGGATCGGGTAATTGCCTATCTCTTCTCCTCGGCAGCATGGATGTAAAATTTCTTCCTTCTCTCTACTACAGAAAGTAAAGAACTTTTTCTAAGCTCTGATACCAAATGATGCGTATCAGAGTACTCTTTTGCCTCTATCTTCCTCTGCCTAAAATATACCGACATAAACTTTCTCTCATACCAAAATGTTGTAGACCCCCGAACCCTCAGGCCGAGATCCGCTTAGGATCATTCTAAAATTCTCTTGAGCTGAAGTGGCTCCTCTGATTCCTGATGGAATATCCAACAAATCCATAGGTCCTTTGTAAAACTCACCCTATGTATATTAACTCCAAGCGCGAGTTTTACACTTCTATACGACCACGATTTGGTCCTTACAGAGGGGTCTCTCGCAACTTGAAAGTTCATTATTCTAATACCCTTGACTTCTCTTTCTCCCAATGCCGATACCCGACATGCGATGGGGTATGGCTCCTCCTTGTCAGTGCTTACACTTTTCCCTGGGTGCTTGTTGTTCACACCACTTGTCAACCTTGTGGTCCCCACCTGATAGATGTGTCTCTCATTCACACAACCCCTCAGCTCTCGGTACTTTGCGACTTCCGGAGTCGAAAGTGACTCTTCCCAACCCCCGAGCTCCCAATATGTGATAGCTCTATGGGGTTCTGATCCAATGGTTCTCCCGTGTCTGGATCCAACGGTTCTCCCTGCTCCTCGCTACTTGGAAGTTCGTGCAACTAAAGAATTTGGTCTTCCTCCGAACTTACGAACCTCGAGTTTGAGAAATGATCCCACATTCAAGATAACCACAATCAATGATCCTCGTTGATTCTTGAACCCAAAAGGATGATATCGTCCAACCTCTATCCACCTTGCATATTTTCTAGATCTTATGGTCCTCGCAACTAAATGAATTCTCCACAGAGAAATTCGACTGTTCAATTCCTTTCTCAAGGACTTCTTGAGATGAATCAACGTTCTCCCTCCTGAACTTGGTTTCTACTAGATGACTTTGATTCTCATCTCCCTTGAACACTTCAACAGTGCTAACCCTTCTAGAGCTTTCACTTGCAAACTCAAGTCTCCAAAGGACTCCTGCACGCACTCCTTGCGGCACTCTTTCAAATACTCTTGAGTATTTGATCTCTCGACTCTGTGCACCCCTTACAACAGTAGTCCTTCAACCTTTCCTTAGTTGATAACTTCTAAGGTTTTGGCTAGCCTGCACACACCTTGCACGGCTTCTATGCTTTACTTGCACTTCTGCTGGAATGAGAACAATGGTATCTCTCCTGAGCTTTCAGAGATAAACTTTGAACCTTGTCAATGCACACCTTGCGGACATTTCACTACACTCCTTGCAGGAACTCTCTCATAGGAAGAGAAACAATTGAAACTCATTCTATTTCTCTCTCAGATTTCATACATTCAACATGAAATCATACTTTCAACACAGTATTGAAGCAAATGCATAATAGAGAGAAAACAACTGTACGCATACTATTTAGCATGTATAAAAAAAAAACATCATAACACCATGAAATCTGATTCAAAGCTTCATATATTAATTCAAGCTCCTGTACATGGGTTCTTCTCTATAACTCTCTTCTACATCTCTCTTCTCTTCTCTGTGATAATGTGTTAATGATACAAAGGCGAGGGTGTCTATATCTGTTTTCCCTCCTACGATCCTAAAATTGTCTAACCTAATTAATCAAAGCTACCTACTTTCATTTACTGGCTTAAATTCCATTACATTAAACAGATAAGAGCAGATCGCTTAAGATCTGTTTACATTGTTTAGACATAAATACAAGTACGCTTCCCTTAACTGTTACATTAATATCCACTCTTTTAAACTTTCAAAACATTTCAACATGTGAAAAATGTGTTCTGCGCTTTCCAGTTGTCTTCCGCCTTCATGCTTGCTTGTCTGCTTATGATGCTCCAGCATCATAATCTTACTAATCCTTCATATGCCAACTATAAATGTTTGGCGATATTTTTGTAAAAATATTCAAATTTCTAAGGATTTTATATAGTTTTTATAAAATTTTGGCGATTTGTAAGGTAAAATAATCTTATCCTATAAAATTTGGGCAAATCATTTTTAAAATAACGAATCTCTTTTTTGGAAAAACCATGGGAAATTAGCCCATGAGAGAAATTTAGCCCCTAAAATCATCCTTTCCTTGTACTCCTTGTGAAGGGAGTTGTCAGAGTTGGTTCCATTTGATCTACAAGGATTTCACATACCCGTGTGGGTAGAAGTGGTTTCTCAATGATTTGGAAAGTCGAGCCAAAGTTCTGATGGGTTTGGATGTAGAGGATTCTAGAGCATCCCCAATATATATCACAAATGTGGTCTTCTCTTGCTCTATATCCCACCAAGTTTGTGAAAGTCCTTCTAATTGCAAGGCTTCAATCTGGATATTTCTTTTCTCAGTAATACCTAAACATGTATTGAAATAGGTGGAGAGGATACGGATCCAAGAATCCACAACTTCTCCATTGTTTTGACGAAAAAATTTGGGTAGTTGGATTCGAGTGCCCAACCGGAAGGGGTATGGATTGTTTTGTTGTTGCATTATGAGAAACTCATTGAGGATGGAGGAAATATATTGGACGTGATTTGAAGTGTTGGAATCTGAGTCTACTTCCAAGGGATATTTTCGTGGAGGCATTGTGAGGCCAACTGAAGATCAAGGCACACCTAGTTTGCAATACTGGGAAAATGGGTGAGGCTCTGTGTAATACTCCTCTATTTTGACATTAAAAAAAAATGGTTTTGTTTGATCAAATAAAATGTCCCTTTTGATTTTAGAGGTATAATACCTCTATCATATGATGACAATAAGACTAATTAAAAACTTAAACAGAGTAACCTTCCAAAAGTGTTTTCCTTCCTCCAATGTGTATCTAATACTATTATTATTTAATTGATGTATAGATATCTAAGAGTACACCTAGGATGTGTAGTCCTAAGTCTCCTTCAATCTATGAATTTCCCATGTTGGCATGCGAGGTTGTATTTATCCTTAACTAAACATCATCAACACAAGGCAACTACAATAGTCTAACAACGGAAGAACTAGTTCGCACTAAACTCGACATGACTTGGCCACTTATTGAAAACACTATCATCAAACTCGCCCTTCTGGTAGTTAGGAGTGGAGTGTGAATGTCAGAGGTAATTTAAGGTCCCTACCTTGTGTTTAATGAAGGGTCCTGAGTGTAGCGGTTATGATGGTCCTTCCCTCAGACCTCCCTCTAGTCACGTCGTGCCAAGTGCGCACTAGCACATGGATTAACTCAACCCTGTATCCTAAGAATTTAGACTAAAAGTTCCTCCTTCTCTTGGTCTTAGGTGAATCATTTCTCGCCATTGTGGGCACTCCAAAAACTAATTTGTGTAATTTTTCTCTGGAGTGGAAGGAAAATGTTGTCCGAGGGAAACATTACTCAGTGACCAAAAGACAAGGGTCTTCTCCCTGGTAAGTTATCTCACCAGATATATTTTTATTTTAGCGGTAGCGCAGGCTCTCCAGAGGCTTATTACATTGGAGGTCATTGTATCTTATATATTTCTTAATTGTAGAGTTTACATATATTTCCCTTTATCGCTGGCGTTTAAGATACTTCAGGATTAAATTTTATACTGAAATCCTTCCTTTATTTTCTGTGGATTTTTATACCCTTTTGTTTGTTTCCGACTCAACACTCTCGGAAGTCATGGCATCCCATCTCCTCATTCAACTATCAGAGGGTTTTTCCAGTTACATTCCTCAGAGAACAACAACTTAGGTTTTTTCAATGAGTCTTACAGTCAATATTTTCTTCTCGTTATTACCCTGTGGTTGCGCGTCGAGGTCCATTATCGAAAGCTTAAGTAGTTATTTACCAGAAAAAACTCTATACATACAATCTACTCTCCCTCTAACTCTTAACTATCCATCACATAAGAAGTTAGAATACGTTATGGTATAAAGAAATCCATTCATGGTGTTCTCATAGAAACACTAGGAAGCGACCTTACAGTATTTTAACTCCTTGAAAGGCTACAACCATGTATAGCCTGAAAGGACTATAGTATGCATATTTTCTTCGTCGAATGGTACTCAAATTTAGGTTTCCTTATTTTAATAATGCTATAGGTGAAATGCAACCTCTCGAGTCTAGATATGTAATCTTTGTATTGACTGTGGTACTGCATTTCAAACCTTGTATTGTGGAACAGTTTCGACGCTTAAAAAAATAGTATCTGTTCAATTTGTAAAGATTAACATGGGTCATCATACCTCACGGCTTGGGTCATTTGCATGTTAAATAAATACTAGCCCTGTTGTTTAATTCATTTTATTTAATTTCGTTGATTGCTAAAGGTTTTCCCTCTTGTAAGTTTTATCTCTTCAAGATTTGGTATAACACACTAACGGTGGCCTTGTTGATACGAGGTAACCACCAGGGAATTCCTGCACCATCCTCCCTCAGCCCGTGCGTCTCTCCAACTATCAAACGACAAGACATAGAGAGAAAAAAGAGCCTGTATGACAAAATATGAGTCTCCCCCTGGAAGATATTGTGTACTAATTAGCTATTATCCTGTTGGTAATTTTCATTATCTTTCTTCATATAACACGTTACTAATTACAGGGCATGATTTTGTTTCACGGTTTCATTCCACGCAAAATCCAGATACCCACTCCTGCCTTCCGGCAAAAAAGGTAATTGGGTTCTGAGCCCATCACCCCTACAACTCCACCCTACAGGTTCTAGAAGCATCGAGGAGATCCTTTTTTTATTACCATTCTCTTATAATAAATAAGTAGATTATTCTTGCACCAAATTCCTGTATTTTAATGAGTAAGGGTTCAACCCTAGTTTTTCTTTGTCTTATATTGAAACTTGGTATTTTACAAAGGGACATCGTCTGCATTGGTTTTGGACTTGTACAAATTAATATATAATGGGTTAAAAACCGAACTTTGTTTTCGATTATACAATGTCATGATCTCTATGTAAGGTCTCAATATACATTTTCTTAAGAAGTACTAAAGTCAATATGTATTGCGATTGTCTGGCTACGAAATAAAGATTTAAAAGAGATTTGTATTCCTATTTCCTAAATTCGTCATTTTTCTTTCTTTTTCCAATCTAGTTCTATAATTTCGATCTCAATTTGTTTAATGTGATACTGTCTAAATTCTAGAATTCCTAAATATTATGTCGCTTTCATTAAAATTTCCCTGCATAGTAGTATAGTAGTATGTAACAGATCTTTTACGAATAAGCTGGTGCAAATTCACATTTCTTGGATTCAATCACCCTTGTGGTATTTTATAACTATATGTAGGTATACTTGTTAATTTACTACCTAATTATTTAGGATTTCATCCCAAATTCAAGACATAAGGTTGTATGTAAATGCATCAGTATGAATAATTATAGTTCTTAGATATGTACATGTATATAACTACAAACATATAAATAACTTATTTTTCCTACTAGGAAATGACTATGTGCCTAGAAAGTGGATGCAGATATATACAAGTTTTTATTTATCTTTCGAAGGAAACAACACTTTGCACATATTCATAGATGATCTACTATATAGGAAGTAATTTCTTTGTTTCAAGTACAGTACATCACTGGTAGAGGTTCTCATTACTGGTTGAACAATGTTCTTTAATACAGATGAAAATCTCCATAATTAAATTTCGTACTTAACTAGGATGTAACTACAGTTTTGATAGATACCTACAGTTAAACCTCTAAGGTCTGTCCTACAATTTAGCCCATTTGCGACAGAACTATTTTCTTGTATAAGTTCTTTTATTCACCGAAATTTATAATATTGTATTCTATCAAACAATAATTCTATTAACAATGAACAAAGTAGGGGTAATTAGACATATATGAATAAATTTTTCGAAACGACGAATGGAACATCCAAGTTCCTCCCAACTGTAGAACAAGGTAGCCAAATCACTTGCCCACTTCACCCCCTAGCCTGACCATGAATCCATGAGGGAAAACTTGGAATCTCCTCCTCAGCAATGTCTTTTAGTTTTCAACAGACTCCTCTTGCCTCAAACTAAATCAATACTGTTCATAATAGCAAGAAAACTCATAGTCTCCTTTCCCCGGATACTAGGCAACGTCGTGCCTCCTCACATATGCTATTTATCAATCAAATATTGTATGCCTATGTCTTTTTCCCTCCCTTGGGAATTTTCGTAGGTTTCTAAATCCCTGATTTTCAAGGGCTTCCAATGGACAAATCCTTGATTTTCCACTTGTAACAATCATCCCAGAGGTAGTTCCAACATGTTCCCCACTAATGGAGTCATGGTCAGTTAAATTTAACATGGTTGTCCCATTTGTCCTCCTACTATAAATAAAATAATATTTTGTTTACATACAAGTGTCATAGTCAAACAGTTAGTTAGGTCAGATCAGGTCTCTACCCAACAATCATAATAATTAATTACAATTTATCATATTCGAAATTCAGAATTTCCATAAATGGCAAAAATTTCCCAAATTTGAATTTACTAAAAACGGAATAGTTTTTCCAACATTTTTTTAATTTCAAAAATACTTTATTTTTGGGGATGTCACATCCTTTTCCCTTCAATAAAAAATTGTCCTCGGTGTTTGTTCCTTTCTTGGAACATGATTCGATGAGATTTCCTCAAATCTCTCTCCAACTCCCAAGTGGCCTCCTCAGGACTAAAGTGCTTCCATTGCACTTTTACATGAGCAACGGTTATGCTCCGAAGTGTTATTTCTCTCTGCTCCAAAATGCGCAGGGGTTCCACCTGGTGCTCGCCTTCTGGTTCCACCTGCACCAAGTTCCAATCAAACATATGAGTAGGGTCATGGACATACTTTGTCAACAAGGAAACATGAAACACATTATGAATTCTTAAATTAGCTGGAAGTGAAAGTTGGTATGCTACGGGTCCAATTTGATCTAGTATCTTGAAGGGCCCACAAAACCTGGGTGCGAGCTTGGCACAATTTCCTAACTTCAACGAACTTTTTCTGGCTTTGACTTTCAAATAAACATGGTCTCCCACTTGAAATTCCAAGTGTCTCCTTTTCTGGTCTGCATAGCTCTTCTTCCTGTCATGTGCTTCCTTTAAGTTTTGTTGTACCTTTCTTACCATATTCTCCATTTCTTGGAGCATCTTTGGTCCAACCATAAGTCTTTCAACCAAGTTGTCCCAGCTAATTGGAGTCATACATTTTCTGCCATACAGTATCTCGAAGGGGCTCAATTTAGCCGAAGTTTGGTACCCATTGTTATATGTGAATTATACCAAGTATAGGTAGTCTTCCCACTTACTCGGTTTTGTTCTTATGTACATGTGGAGCATATATTCTATGATATGATTTGTTCGTTCAGTCTGTCCATCCGTTTTTGGATGGTAACTCGTGCTGAAATTCAAATTAGTGTTTAGCCCTGCAAACAATTCTTTCCAAAAAGTGGACGTAAATTTTACGTCTCTATCTGAGATCACCATTTTAGGAATATCATGCAGTCTAAAAATTTATTTCATAAATATTTCAGTGATGATTATAGATTTAAAAGTAGATTTCACAAGAATAAAGTGTGTAGACTTACTGAGTTTATCGATTACAAACATAATAGAATCATTTTTTTTTTTCTGAGTTTTAGGAAAAACTATTATAAAGTCCAACAATATGGTCTCCCATTTCCATTCTGGCACTGGTAATGGTTGTAATAGGCCGGTTGGATGCTCGTGTTCGGCCTTAACCTATTGACAATATCAGCACCTAGCCAAGTATTATGTTGTTTCGTCGTTCATATTAGGCCAGTAAAATAATTTTCTAAGTGTTGTTATTGTTTTTTGGTATCCTGGATGGCCAAAATATGGTTTCTTTTGCACTTCTTCCAAGACTATTAACTTTAACTCTGTTGAATCTGGTATGTAAAGTCTGTCTTTAAATCGTAATAGTCCCTTCTTTTCGATACTCAGATCTGGTTTATCTGAGTTTGCGGTGTTGTTTTGTAATTCTTCCATTATGTTAGTGTAAACTTCGTTGTTAATACCTATCGTCCTTATTCTTTGTTCCAGATCACTTTTTCCCCTGCTAATATTTATCTCAAATAACCCATGGGCTCTTCTTCTTAAAGCGTATGCTACCTTATTTTCCTTACCCTTGATATGTCTGACCTCGAAGTCGAATTCTCTCAAGAAGGCTAGCCATATTGCTTGCCTTGCATTAAGATCTGGTTGGCTAAACAAATATTTCACCCTGCTATTATCCGTTAATAGTAGAAATATTTTGCCCATTATGTAGTGTCACCACATTTTTAAGGTGTGTATTACCGCTGCCAATACTAAGTCATGAGTGACATAATTTCACCCATGTTCTTTTAATTTACGGGACTCATAACAAATCATGTGTCCTTCCTGCGTTAGGACACCACCTAGTCCTTCTTTACTTGCATCAACACATACGGTAAAGCCTTTATCTGGATCTTCTACCTTCAATACTGGTGTAGTTGTCAATAATTCTTTCATCTTGTTAAAACTGTCTTGGCACTTCTATGATGAGTTAAACTTGGTCCCTTTATTTTGTAATGACATGATCGGGTAGGCTATCTTGGAAAACCCTTCTATAAATATACGATAATATCCGGTGATTCCCATGAATTACCAGATATCCACTACATCCTTAGGTATCGGCCATTCCATGATGGATCTTATTTTCTCAAGGTCTACGACAATGGCTTCTGCTGAAATTACATGTCCTAGATATTGCATTTTTTTTTTATAAAAGTCACACTTATCAAATTTGGCGTACAATTTGTGTTTCCTTAACGTTTGCAGAAGTATTCTTAAGTGTTCTTCATGTTCTTCCTCCATTTTAGAATAGACCAGAATATCGTCGATAAATACTAGTACAAACTTGTCCAAGTATTGACTGAAAATATTGTTCATCAGGAACATAAACGTGGTTGGTGCGTTAGTGAGTCCGAAAGGTATGACTACGAATTCGTAGTGTCCATATCTTGTTCGAAAAGTTTTTTTTCTTATATCTTCATCCTTTATTCTAACTTGATGATAACCGGTTCGTAAGTCCAATTTCGAAAAGGTCTTGGCCCCTCCTACTTGATCGAACACGTCATTTATCCTAGGTAAGGGGTACTTATTCTTAATAGTCATTTTATTCAATTGTCTATAATCGATACAAAGCCTTAGAGTGTCGTTTGTCTTTTTCCCAAAGAGGACTGGTGCCCCCCCATGGTGAAACACTCGTTCTAATATACTCTTTTTCCAACAATTCATGTAATTATATTTTTAATTCTGTCAATTCTGGTATACTCATTCGGTAAGGTGCTTTTGAGATAGGGGATGAACTAGGTAGAAGGTCTATGGAGAAATCTATTTCCCTCCTAGGAGGTAATTCCGGTATCTCATCCACAAACATGTCTTTGAATTCACGTATAACAACAAAATCTTCCAACTTTGGCTTATCTTCCGTTATTAACAGATTCATTACATGGATGGCATAAACTTGACATCCCTTTTTCATACATTTCTTGAATAGCATAGCTAAAACTTGTCTAACATATATAGGTTTTGGTACACCTTGAGCTGTTTTAGTAGTGCCATAATCGTCTTTATAGTTAAGTGTCTTTGTATAACAATATAGTACCGCTTTTTTCTCTTCCAACCAATCCATCCTGATAATCATATCATAAGATCCCAGTGGTAGGATGTTCATATTTGCTCGTGTGTTTTGACCATCTAAGATGAACTCGAAATTAGAAATAAAGTCAACTACTTTCCTTTTAGTTCCCATTGCTAGTTGTACCAGCCATGATTTTGCATGCTTTAGTTTCTTAAGTTTCTTTGAATCTACTACATCAGGAGTAATATAACTTAATCTAGCTCCAGGGTCAATTAAAACATAAATTCGAGTGTTATTGATTTTACCTTCGATTTCTACCACAGAGGATTGGTGGTCAGCTTGTCAGACATCTATAGCTGCATTTATCCAATGTAGGCTTCGGCCCACATCTCCCACTATCGAGGATTACTGCAAATTATGAACAACAGTTATGTTTGTTGAACTTAAACGTGGATAGTTCCTCCTTAGGTGAGGTTCTCCACATTCCCAACATTTTAATGGTTCGTGGGGGTTGTCCCCAAACTTCTTTGTTCCCAGATTTACCAGTTTACCACTGCCTTGCGTGTTCAGATGGTTGGAGTGAAAATATATTCTCGATTTTTTTTTTGTTGCATTTCGATAAGGAGCTAGTTGGTATCCCTTCTTCCGCTGGTTCATTCAATCTTGTTTTTTCATCCTTCCAGGCTTTGGGAAACTCTGCCCGCTATTTATACTGATCATAGCACATTCGTTTTTTCCTGAATACTTCACTCAAGGATTTGGGGTTGTCAAACTCAATTCTGTCCCTGTAGGACCATGGTAAACAACTTAAGAATCGCTATATTTTTACCTTATCCTCCCGGATGTAAGGCACGAACCTTAGTAATTCTAGGAATTTATTGATGAGGTCATCCATTTTCATATGTCCAAGTCTTAACTCGTAATTTTTTTTTTTCCTTTCATAGTAGCTTTCAGATAGGTACTGTATCTTGAAATAATTCTTAAATTCAGACCATTCCATCTGTTTCTCCTTTAGGCCCTTGGCCAATTTCAGGTCTTGCCACCAAATGTTGGCCTTCCCTTTCAGATTGTATATGGTCATTCTAACCTTCATATTGTTGGAATAGTTATATATCTGGAAGTATTTTTTGATGTCCAGTAACCATGCCTCAGCCTCTTCTCCTGTTCTGTATTCTCCATCTAAGGTAGCTAGTTTAATTTTCTTGAATTTTCCTTCAAGGTGGTCTACTTGTTTTCTCTTTCTATCTATTTTTGTTTTGTCCTCAGCTGAAGGCGTCCCTTCAGACGAACTGAATCCCTTTTTTGTTTCAGGTTCAGATTTATTGGAAGCTCTCTTGCTAACTTCTTCGTCGTTATTATCGTCCTTTGGACTTTTCTTTGTCACTATACTGTGCAGCAGGACTTCATTTATTTCCTATTGTTCTTGTTAAGCTTTCTTCAGTTTTTCATTGTCGGCTTTGAAAACCTGCATTTCGAAGATGGAATTCCTCATTGTTTCCATAACTTCAGTAGGTGAGATTCCATCACTATTCTGTATTTGATTTTCAGGAAGTCTCTGTTCAGGATTCCCATCGATTCTGATTTCCCCATCATCTTGTGTTGCCATGATGAACCAAAAAAAAAAAAAGGTTTTATGTTTGTAACAATAAAGGTTTATTAGTTTTTTCATAACATATATGCTAAGAAATTAATGTGGCCCTATTCAAGGCCGAGTGTTGTAAACTTTGCTCTGATACCATATGTAATACACCTCTATTTTGACATAAAAAAAAAAATTTGTTTCGTTTGATCAAATCGAATTTCCCTTTTGATTTTAGAGGTATAATCCCTCTGTCATATGATGACAATTAGACTAATTAGAAACTTAAACAGAGTAACATTCCAAAAGTGCTTTCCTTCCTTCAACGCATATCTAATACTATTGTTATTTAACCAATGTATAGATATCTAAGAGTACACCTAGGATCCTAAGTCTCCTTCAATCTATGAACTTCCTATGTTGGCACGCGAGGCTGTATTTATCCTTAACTAAAAATCATCAAAACAAGGCAACTACAATAGTCTAACCGGGGAAGAACCAGTTCACACTAAACTTGACATGACTTGGTCACTTCTCAAAAAGATTATCATTAAACTCACCCTTTTGGTAGTTAGGAGTGGAGTGTGAATGTGAGAGGTAATTTAAGGTCCCTGCCCTGTGTTTAATGAAGGGTCCTGAGTGTACCGATTACGATGGTACTTCCCTTAAACCTCCCTCTAGTCTCATCGTGCCTAGTGCGCTCTAGCACATGGATTAACTCAACCTTGTATCCTAAGCATTTAAACTGAAAGTGCCTCCTTCTCTTGGGGTTAGGTGAATCATTTCTCGCCATTGTGGAAACTCCAAACATGACTTTGTGTAATGTTTCTCTGCAGTG
>JZKD02S1660356.1:68172-85573 GCA_000966675.3 Picea glauca | reverse complement strand
ATGGGGTCTCCGGAGGCTTATTACATTGGAGATCATCGTATCTTGTAGCTTTCTTAATTTCAGAGTTTACATATATTTCCCTTTATCGCTAGCACCTGAGATGCTTCAGGATTAAATTTGATACTGAAACCCTTCCTTTGTTTTCTGTGGATTTTTATACCATTTTATTTGTTTTCGACCTGGCACTCTCAGAACTCATGGAATCCCAACTCCTCGTTCAGCTATCAAAGGGTTTTTCCAGTTAGATTCCTCAGAGAATGACAAATTAGGTTTTTTCAATGATTCATAGAGTCGATATTTTCTTCTCGTTCTTACCCTGTGGTTGTGCGTCGAGGCCCATTATCGAAAGATTAAGTAGTTATTTACCAGAAAAAACTCTATGACTACACTCTACATTGCCTCTTGTTATTTCTCTTCCCGACCAGATGAACCCACTCATCTATACTCTCCCTCCGACTCTTAACTGGCCATCACACAGGAAGTTAGAATAACTTTTGGTATAAACAAATTCGTTCAGGGTGTTCTCGTATAAACCCTAGGAAGCGACCTTACAGTATTTTAACTCCTTGAAAGGCTACATCTATGTATAGCCTGAAAGTACTATAGTCTGTATATTTCCTTCATCGAATAGTACTCAAATATAGGTTTCCTTATTTTAATAATGCTATAGGTGAAATGCGACCTCTCGAGTCTGGATATGTAATCTTTGTATTGACTGTTGTACTGCATTTCAAACCTTGTATTGTCGAACAATTACAACGGTTAAAAAAAATAGTATCTGTTCATTTTGTAAATATTAACACTGGACACCGTACCTCACGGCTTGGGTTGTTTGCATATTAAAGAAAGACTATCCCTGTCGGTTAATTCATTTTCTTTAATTTCGTTGATTGCTAAAGGTTTTCCCTCTTGTAATTTTTTGCTCTTCAGGATTTGGTATAACACACTAACGGTGGCCTTGTTGATGCAAGGTAACCACCAGGGTATTCCTGCGCCATCCTCCCTCAGCCCAGGCATCTCTCCAACTATCAAACGACAAGACACAAAGATAAAAATGAGCTTGTATGCCAAAAGATGAGTCTCCCCCTGGAAGATATTGTGTACTAATTAGCTATTAGCCTGTTGGTAATTTTCATTATCTTTCTTCATATAACATGTTACTAATTATAGGGTATGATTTTGTTTCATGTTTTCATTCCACGCAAAATCTGGATACCCTCTTCTGCCTTCCGGTGAAAAAGGTAATCGAGCTCTGATCCCATCAACCATACAACTCCACCTTATAGGTTCTAGAAGCATCGAGCATATATTTGTTCTATTACCATTCTCTTATAATAAATAAGTACATTATTCTTGTACCAAATTCCTGTATTGGATGAGTAAGGGTTCAACCCTAGTTTTTATTTGTCTTATATTGAAACTTGGTATTTGACAAAGGGACGTCGTCTGTGCTGGTTTTGGACTTGTACAAATAAATATATAATGGGTTAAAAAATGAACTCTGTTTTCGATTATACAATGTCATGACCTATGTGTAAGGTCTCAATATCCATTTTCTTAAGAAGTACTAAAGTCGATATGTATTTCGATTGCCTGGCTATGAAACAAAGATTCAAAAGAGATTTGTATTCCTATTTCCTAAATTTGTCATTTTTCTTTCTTTTTCCAGTCTAGTTCTATAATTTCGTTCTTGATTTGTTTAATGTGATACTGTATAAATTCTAGAATTCCTAAATATTTCATATCTCTCATTTAAATTTCCCTTCATAGTAGTATAGTAGTATGTAACAGATCTTTTACGAATGCACTGGTGAAAATTTGCATTTCTTGGATTCAATCGCCCTTGTGGTATTTTATAACTATATGTAGTTAGACTTGTTAATTTACTACCTTATTATTCGGGATTTCATCCTGACTTCAAGACATAAGGTTGTATGTAAGCGAATGAGTATAAATAGTTACAGTGCTTAGATATGTACATGTATATAACTGCAAACATATAAATAACGTATTGTTCCTGCTGGGAAATGACTATGTGCATAGAAAGTGGATGTCGATATATACAAGTTTCGATTTCTCTTTCAAAGGAAACATCTCTTTTCACATATTTATAAACGATCTACTATACAAGAAATAATTTCTTTGTTTCAAGTACAATACATAACTGGTAGAGGTTCTCATTACTGGTTAAACAATGTTCTTTAATACACATGAAAATCTCCATAATTAGATTGCGTACTTAACCAGGATGTAATTATAGTTTTGATCGATACCTACAGTTAAACCTGTAAGATCTGTCCTACAATTCAGCCCATTTGCAACAGAACCATTTTCTTGTATAAGTTCTTTTATTTACCCAAATTTATACTATTGTATTCTATCAAACAATAATTCTATTAACATTGAACAAAGTAGGGGCAATTAGACATATCTGGATAAAGTTGCCAAAACTACAAATGGAACAACCACGTTCCTCCCAACCGTAGAATAGGGCAGCCAAATCACTTGCTCGGTTCACCCCCTAGCCTAACCATGAATCCATGAAGGCAAACTTGGAATCTCCTCCTCAACAATGTCTTTTAGTTTTTAGTAGACTCCTCTTGCCTCACACTAAATCAATAGTGTTCATAACAACAAGAAAAATCATAGTATTCTTTCCACGTATACTAGGTAGCATCCTGCCTCCTCACATATGTTATTTATCAATCAAATATTTTCTACCTAGGTATTTTTCCCTCCCTTTAGAATTTTCCTAGCTTTCTAAATCCCTGATTTTCAAGGGCTGCCAATGGCCAAATCCTTGATTTTCCACTTGTAACAATCAGCCCAGAGGTAGTTCCACTATGCTCCCCACTCATGGAGTCATTGTAAGCTAAATCTAACATGGTTGTCCCATTTTTCCTGCTGCAATAAATAAAATAATATTTTGTTTACATACAAGTGTCATAGTCAAATAGTTAGTCAGGCTAGATCAGGTCTCTGCCCAACAGTCATAATAATTAATTACAATTTATCAAATTCAAAATTCGTAATTGCCATAAATGGAAAAAAAAATCCAAATTTGAATTTACTAAAAATGGAATAGTTTTTCCAACAATTTTTGTATTTCGAAAATACTTTATTTTTGGGGATGTCACACTATGTTTTGGGAACAAAGGATGAAAAACCCTGAAGCAACGGAGTTGAACTGGTCTAGAGGGAGAGATCTGTATTGTTTTAGATATGTGTAACTCCTCTCTATTGCAATGGAGATCTGAGTGCCCTTGGGTCTATGAGATATGTTGAGCTTCTTGAATGAATATGTAAACGCTAGGGTGGGAAAAATATGGACTATTTCATGAAAACACCCCAAAACAAATTTGGCTCAATCTTCAAGATCAAAATCTTTTCCATGGATCTTGAGGCTCTGATACCAATTGATCTACCCAAGAAGGCGATCTACTAGAGAATGTGACCACATGAGCCATAGTCTGTCTTCTTGACCAAAAAATCCTCAAGGGAGAAAATCAGAATAGGGGTGCACCATTGGTTTGGGTGACCAAGAAATGGAGATCCAATGTCAGGATGATTTGAGAGTAGCCAAGGGGATGTGGCTATCTAAGTATGAGCCCCAAGGATCAATGAGACAAGTTCAATTCAGCCATATAGGAGGGCGCACTTACCTCATCCTGGAAAAGGAGAAACCATCAAGGGCGCAAACCCTAGGTTGGTGCGCCCTCCTTTCTGCCTCAGAAAATTGCAGGAAAACGATTTCCTCCCTGAGAGATTGGATAGCTAATGGAGTAATATTTCTATCAGAGGTGGAAGCATGGAAAACGGAGAAACCAGGATGCATCCATGAAGGAAGTTGCATTGGTTAACCCTGAGAAAGCCCAAAAACGAAATTGCAGTAAACGTGAAATGTAAACTTAGAAAATAAAATCAAATGAGACACATATCTTTAGGAAAAAGATAAGAGTACTTTATTTGAGTCATGGTTCACCTTATATACTGAGGGAACCATTTATTTACATAATCTTAATTAAATATCATCAAAAGGTGAAAATGGGTCGTGCCTAGGTGGTTGAGTTGTGCACCCCAGGTGGGCGTTCCCCTAGGTGGCCTCATTGGCCCAAAGGAGAAATTGATGGTCAAAATAAATTATAAGTATTCAAAAGAACAATGTGTTAGGGTGAAGTTCATAAAAATCCAATCCAAGGATAACAACCAAACACATAAAAAAATTTATAATACTCAATCCCCAAAGTAGACATACACATGCTCAGGTGTGATGATAAGCATGTACGCCAATCAAGTACATTGCAGATACATGCAAAATGTATATAAAGAAAGTATTGATCATGGCAACGAAAGAGATACATAGTGGATCCATGGCAATCAAAGGTCATATCCACAAAAGAGATACACAGTGGATCCATGTCTCATAATCAATGAAGGATATCTAGATGCAAGAACTCGAAATTGATCCTTCAAAAGAACCAATGTGAGGAGTGGCACTATCCAATTACAACTCGAATAGTATCATAATAAGGGAGATACTACTATATTTATTAGGTATTCAAATCAACTGTCTTGGTACGATTCTACACCATGTGAATAGATGAGTTGAATTCGAACACAGTGAGACACCCTTTGATTATCGACCATTGATGTATACCATTAAAAATGTGATACAACCCACCGATAATTATAAAGGGTTTCAAGGTACCTAGTACAATCTAACAAGTGTGAATAGAGGTTTTGATGACAAAAACCTGGTAAAATCCACCGATCAGGGGACATTGATGTATTCCCATTGTCAATAGTTAGGGAGCCTGCCATTGATGACTGCAAGCCCCAAGGTACTAAAAATGACTCTAGATACTTGTCCTAGAAAAATATGTGTTAAATTCGATAGGAATGGATTTGTTGGAAGCAAGGCATTAAGGCATCCCCCATCATCCAACACGAAGAGTAGCAGAAGTGATCCAGATTATTTTTGGAATGAAATGAAAGAAGAGATATTACAATGAAACTCACATAAAATTTCTAGAAACACATAAATACGGTAATACATGATTTCTATTAATGAAATAAATGTAGAGAGACTGTAAAAATACAAAGTGAAAGACTCACTAGAATGGTGGCATCTTTATCTCTAAGAAGAGATGTGATGGCTACCCTCATTTGCAAGAACATGAGTACAATGAGGATTTGAAGGCCTTTTTATGATAAACATGAATGCCAAAACCCTAGCCATCTAAAAAATCTAACCCTAGGAGATTAAGCACCAAAATTCATGTATGTCCAGTTGGGGTAAGTTAGTACATTAACTTCCCGGGATCGTAACGTTTGCATACGATGTCTGTTTTAGGCAGGTGATAGCCTGTTGGAAAGGGTCTTTTGAGAAATATGCATTATTCCATCAATATCCAACTTTTTCTATAGTTCGACTCTATAAATCCAAGAAAACGTTGTTTAGGCCCCCCAAATATCCCTGGAAGTACAAAAAGATGTACTGACATGAAAAATTCCAAAATAAGCCAGTTGGAATAGGTAGGTGGTCACCAATATCCACCTAGATGTTTTGTAGGGAATCAGGATAGCCCCGGAAGTGAAAAACCCACAATTACAAAGAAATGTCCCCATTACAGAGAAACATGTTGAACTGAAAACTATAAAGATGAGCCAGTTGGAATTTGGAACGGGTGGGTGGCTATCAATATCCACATGGATTAATCCTCCCCCCTTAGAAAGCAATGGTCTCCATTGCATTGAGTGCCTATGGAAGAGGGGGAAGCGTTTTCTAAATCTAAATCTTGGTGAGATGCATGCCTTGTTAGAGAAGTTGTGTTTCTTGGTCTATGTAAGGTTGTCACAAACCAGTTGTTGGTGGGTTTGATTCTATTCCACCAACCTATTGTCTCTAGGATTTATGGGGCATTGTGTAGGCACCATTGTAGGTGAAGAAACAATATATTATTTCTCTTCTGCAATATTCTTCTATTGGATAAAAGGTGTTGAGGCTGCAGTGGTTGTAGTGGTCTTTTGTGTATCCTTTGAATAGACTGTGAAGAGGATGAATTTTGTAGTATGAGATATTACCTTCTAGCATTGTTTTGGTGGAACATTAGTCAGAACTACCTTTGGTATCCTCTAGAGATGACCCCCAGAGTAATAATGACACTACAGGGTAGAGACTCATAAACAACATGAAATTTACACATATATGGTTGGCCCAAAAAAAAATCACACACATCAATAGGGGAAAAATCACACACTACCTCATCCTTGAAAGTTTGGATGCCATAATAGAGGAGGCACTATTGGCTGAGACAAAGATCTCATCTCTAGTGAAGCCACCCGATGTTCCATGGTTGCGGGTGTGGTTTTGTCGACAACCCCAACTATTTGACAACCTCAACTGAGATGAGGTTCTTCTTCTTGTCGCTATCAATAATGAAATGCAACGGGGTCCCCTTCACCCACATCTATGAATGGAATAGGTGCTCCCCCTCTTAAGGATCTACTGGTTTGTCTGGTTGAATTGGTGTGGTTACAACAACAGTAGTGGGGTCTGTGTCGATGATCTATTTGTTTTCAATATTTTCTTAATCAGATTCTGAGTCAAGGTTTGAATCTTTGTCTTTGACCTCGACCACCAATGACTATTTCAAGCAACATTCATCGATGTTGTGCCAGGGGATTTGGTGGAATTCTCACCACTTCCTAGTGTCATTATTCGTCTTTCCTCTACCCTTCTTTTGTTGTGTCGTGTACTAGTTGTTTGGAGTCTGTTGGTTAGGGTCATATTTACCATGCTTTGGTTGTTGGATATTTGCAAACCTTAACTCCCATTTGTTACAGTGCCTAAATTTCTGCTCACTTTTGACAACATAAAAATAGGCAACTCCCAATGATGAGATGTTTAGGAAATCCATTTTGGTTTGGATGTACCTATGTAGAGCCCCACGATATTTCAAAACCAAATTTCGCTCAGAGTCTTTGATACCCATCTTGGTGTGCAAGGTATCGAAAGTATTTGTGAACTCTAGAACTATTTGGCTCTTCTCTTGTTGTAGTGTGGTCCATATCATGTATTGGTCTCCATAGTGATCAACATGGTAGTATTGTTCCTTGACCACATCCACACAAAAATCCCAAGTGGGCTCGACCCCATATATTCTAGATTCCTCTATGGAAATTTGTCCCAGTAAGTTTCCCACCAATGTTTGACTTGGGGGAGAGCCTTGAGGAGTGTGAACGTGATATTTTCCCTGTCAGAAAAATTATGAACAGGGAAATAACCTTCTATCATATTTAACCATTTTTCTAAGGCATCTGCATCTATCTGGCCTTCAAATATGGGAATATAAAAATTAACTTGTGCCTTGAAGGGAGAGGTTCCTCCAAAGTGGTTGCTTGATGAAGATGCACATGTTTCTATTAATAGGCATTGAAGGATGGGGGACAAATTCTCCATCATTTCATCCCTTTTTCATTGGAGAGCTTGCTCAAGAAACATGTTAATAGAATCTTCTACTCTGTCATTTTTCTTTTTTCTTCCATAGAGGGTTTCTTGGGCATGAGACAACAATTTCTCTAAAGAGAGACAAGCTCGAGACCCAACTTTCTATAATCGGACATCATCAGGTACATGCACTGAAAAACAATCAAGAGTAACCTGCTCTGATGCCATTGATCGAGATTATTTTCGGAACAAATGAAAGAATATATATTACAATGAAATTCACATAAAAATTGCAAGAAATAGAGAAATATAGTAATAGGCATCTTCCGAGTAAGAAAGGGATTGGACCTTATACTGAGAATGAGAAAAAGTCATGGGTTTCATTGTTTCTATGGTTATTATTCCAACGGTAAGGTCCTCTCCATACACCGAAGCCTCTTATTCATTTATGAAATATGAGATGAGTATGTTATCGATAACTTGTATGGTTTACAATCTCCAGCTCTACTCTTGAATCATCAAGTAATAAATAATCTCATTACAAGATCTATTCATACAATAATGACAAGTAATTATGGGTTTGGCCAGGTAGTTGACCCTGTTGTTCCATTCTCGTGGCAATATGATCATAAACATTATGCTTCTTCAATTTGCATTATTTCCTCACTCAATGGATTGATGACCATTCTCTACCAATGATGAATTGATTTTCATCCCACATAAAGGTGATTGGGTTTGCACCAATGGAAACCATAAATTTCATCCTCGATAAGGTTAGATGATGGATCTTTACTTTATTATGGTGGGAAAATTCTTCTCTTATTTTGTTGTAAGAATTTCCCAGTCTCTTTCAACTTTTGATCCAAACGAGTCGCACATAAACCCTATCACATACTTGCCTACGCTGAGGACATCCTCTAAGAGCAGGAGATTTTTTTCTATTCTCTATTGGTTGTCTTGATTTTCTAATAAGTTGTTGAATAGTGGGAATTATAGCTTTATTGTATGCAGAATAGACTGGTTTGGATTGATCCTAACCATATAAGGTTATTATGAAATGAATCACTTTCCCTTTTTTTTTTAAGAAAAATAAGAGATCAAATTACAGTTTATAGTTCATTATAAAAATCAATGAAAAAGAGGATCTTTCGATATGAGATCAACCTTCTACTACAGCATCAACAATGCCATAAGCTCGGGTTTTTGGTATTGACATAATAACATTTTTGTCCAAGTCTCGTAGAATGACCTCTCTGGGGTTGCCCATTCTTTCTATATAACATTTTGTTATGTAATCGTGAAGCATCGTTATGTGTTTAGATTCGGTATGAAAATCTGCGGTCGGTTCGTCATAATAGGGACTAATAGGTTGGTGGATCATAACCCTAGCGTGAGGTAATGATATATGTTTATTAATTTCTCCCATGATTAGGATGAAAGATCTCATTGAAGCAACTATTTGAATGCATATTGTATGTACATATGGTACTATTATTTGCACATGATTTCTATTAATGAAAGAAATGTAGAGAGACTGTAAAAATATAGAGTGCAAGACTCGCAAGAATGGTGGAATC
Source organism: Picea glauca (assembly GCA_000966675.3). Classification (NCBI taxonomy): domain Eukaryota; kingdom Viridiplantae; phylum Streptophyta; class Pinopsida; order Pinales; family Pinaceae; genus Picea; species Picea glauca. Next base: position 76,546 of record JZKD02S1660356.1, on the reverse strand, counting down.
TTTATCTCTAAAAAGAGATGTGATAGCTACGCTCATTCACAAGAATATGAGTACAATGAGGCTCTGAAGGCCATTTTATGATAAACATGAATGACAAAACCCTATACATCCAAAAAACTGAACCCTAGGAGATGAAGCGCCAAACGTCATGTGAGCCTCGTTGGGGTAAGTTAGTACATTAACTTCCCTCGGTTGTAACTTTTGCATATGATCTCTGTTTTAGGCGTGTTATAGACCGTTGGAAAGGTATTTTCGAGAAATACACATATGCAATAAAACTTTAACTCCATCTTCAATTTGACTATGGAAATACAAGAAAACATTGTTTAGGGCCCCAAAATGACCCTGGAAGTAATAAAAGATGTATTGACATGAAAAATTCCAAAATAATCTAATTGGAATAGGTGGGTGGTCACCAATATACACCTCGATTATTTGTATGGATTTATCATATCCTTGGAAGTGCATAAACCACAATTACAAAGAAATTTCCCCATTACAGAGAAACGTGTTGAACTGAAAATTGTCAAGATCAACGAGTTAGAATTTGGAATGGGTGGGTGGCCACCAATATCCACCTGGATAAAGAAGGAAAAATATTTGGAAGTGCTTGGATGAAATATTGAAAGAAACACCACAATGTACGTATCTTGCATGCACCAGATGTAAATAGTGCACCAAAGAGACCCTCTGAATAATAACCAATAATGAATATTATCAACAAAGGCAAGGAAACCATCAATGGGGACAAATGGAATCCAAGTTATTATAGGAACCCCAATGTGCGAACAGTGTTATTTCCATAAAACACAAGGGAAACCACTTATTGAGTGACCAATGATGGAATGTCATCTACTGAGAACAAGGTAACCTATCAATGATGTAAATAGGTCCAAGGTGCAACTCTAGGTCAAACTCTTAGATAAATTTGTTGTAGTTGATAAGAGCTTAACTCGGTGGAAGGAAATAAATGGGGACCCTCCATATGATAAAGACTATAGAAAAAATATACTCTTGATTATGAGAAGTACTTGACATAGGGGAATAATTACTTTCAAATTCAAGAGATTATGTGGAATGACCGACACACGATAAACCTTCCTGTAAACAAAAACACGACACAGTATGTGACTTAGGCAGCATGGAATGAAAATGAATATTGACATAAGTTTGTTATTTAGGAGGAAATGATAGAATATCCATAGTGACTGGAAGAATAACCATCCATACGAGTATAAACTCTATGTAAACTTTGATCTTTTTTTCGAGGTGACTCGGATGTTTCAAGTAATGGTGTAGAAGACTCATTTCCGTGCTCTTTTTTTGTTATTTCAATTTTTTTTCTTTTTCATATTATGAAAGCCTAAAAGGGAATAAAATAATGTTATAATATAGTGGAAATAATGAGTGTCGTGAGCAATAAAACTAGTTCCAAGTACAAGGAACATACCTATGCTCAATGCAAGGAAGCATGTGCAAGATATGGACACTCGAGTGAAATTTTCTTCTAGGCATACCTGTTTCAATTAACAAAGGAAAATATTGCAAGGCTAGCAGATGATGAGAATGCATAATCAAGAGGCTATATGAGAACAATTTGAAGTCTTCATTAGGCTTAAAAGCGCAAGTAACAGAATGCAATGTAGTATTATAAATCAACACATAAATGAGGGATCCCAATAGGTATTACCCAAAATAAGAGTGAGAGTAAGTTATGAGACTCGATGCAAAGTCATGGAGAGACTAAATAGGCCTCTTAAGCCTATTAAAGTACTTCATTATGGGTGCCAAAATGGAAGAAAGGTTCTAAATAGGGAACCCATGAAGGTAGGCTCTACCACATGAATTAAAATGCTTCTAAACAACAAAGAAGGTCTTGTGTCGTGACTGAGTGGGGTCGATCCTAAGTCCAAATGAATCAAGAAACAAATAATGAAAAATATGCATGGAGGGGAAAATCTAACCTATATTGTAGTTTTGAAATCATTACCTATCATAACATATCAACGCGAAAAAAGGTACCAAAGAAAATTTCTTCGAAGTCTTGTATATATTACCAACAACACTCATTGAGAAGTTAATAAGTTTGATACATCAACTTTTGATAATAACATGTGTCGTCGAATACAAAACTTGAAAACAAAAAACCTTAAAAGTACAATATGTACAAAGCACATAGCCTTGTGGATTATGCATAACACTTCTCCAGGTAGATCCCATTTCTAGGATCAAGGCAAGGGTTTCTTCGGTAACCAACCTTTAAAGTTTCCAATTCAATAGGAGGTAGAAATTCCATAATCATATCTTCAAGGATATCCTCATCTGAAGGAAATTCATCATCCAGAAAACCAAGACTTGATGGTGCATAAATACCAGGGATCAAGGTCTCACAAATATTAATATTAGACTTGAGAGTAAACTCAATATCACTCAAGCCAATAAGGGGAAGCAATGGTTCCCATTACCCCATTGGATAAACCACATGATAAATTGTCGAGATCTTGTCTCAAGAAGGAAAACATTATTGTAAAGACTCCTTCTCAGAAGCAATTGAACACTAAGGATAAAACACCACATAATTCACCCTTGGTGGGGAAGATTCAACTTGAACACTAGGAACATACAAAGGAGAAACTTGAGCTAAATCCAGACGAGGATGGATATTATCATATGAAAGTTGATCAATAGTGGAAATTCCTATTTTGCGAGGGAAATGCATCGTATGTAAGAGCATAGACACCACAACATTCATCGCATATACATAATGACACCTGAGAATCATATTAAATCCTAAAGGTCCTGACACCACTAAAATATTGACTAAGATAGTATTCCCAGCTAACGTGATATGAAGCTGAGGAATACACCCCATACATTCAGTAGGTCTTCTGTCAAAATCCAGTAGTTAACTGATAGCTGACACAAGCTTGGGAGAACCCAAAGATTGCCAAATCAAGGAGGATAAAATACTTGTAGAGGCTACTTAATATACAATACATAGGTTAATTATAGTTGAATTAAATTTAACCATTATCCGGAAAGGTGAAAAAGAAGGAAGGAAAGGCTCAACAAGATCATTCCAATCAAAGGAAACTATCTTGGGACTTGGAGGGAGCATACTCGAAGAGAGTGGAATTCCCCCTTGTTCAAAAGGTGTTGAACTAGAAATGCTAAATACATAGTCAAAAGACAAATCACTCCCCAAAAGAAGAGCAGGATAAACCGAAGATTGCATCAGTGTGACCACTTTGGTAGACTCATCACTCTCCAAGAAAAGAGTGGGATCGATTGAAGATTTCATCAGTACGACCACTTGATCAATCAATGACTGAATAGGTTGTTGGGAAACTAAAGATGACTCAATACTAGAAGGAATATCATACAAGGACCACAATATTCGTACCACTGGAATACAAGGGCACATATGAGTAAGGTGATCTCCCTTCAAAAGATTACAAGGGAACTTAGTCTTACATCCTATTTGTCTAGGTTTCTCAACACTATCAATGCCCCCAACATGAATTGTAGTGGCCGATGACATTCTCCCAATGTGACTTGGAGAGGATGGTAGCTACTCTTCAACATGGATTTCAGATTTTGGTTATGTTTGTCAAGTATAACTAGAAAAGACTAGTCTTGTTCCCCCAACATGACTCGCAGAGGCTAGGTCCTTGTCTTCAACATGACTCGTAGATGTTGGTTAACTGATGTTGATATGACTCATCGTGGATAGACTTGCAGTCCCAACATGAATTGTAGAGATTGATGATTGGTATTCAAAGTGACTCATATAGGTTGTTGACATAACTCAAACATGACTAGTAGAGGTTGGTTTTGTGCTCCCAACATGGCTTGTAGAGGATGATGACTGACCGAATTAAATATGAATTTCTTAGACTGGGCTCTTTCCCCCAACATGAATTGAAGAAGATGGTTTTAAATATCCAACATGACTTACTGAGGTTGGTGAAATATTGCCAGTATGAATTATACAGACTAGACTTGAGCTCCTAGCATGAATAGCAAAGGCTAGCGTCATGTATCCAACATGACTAGTAGAGGTTGGTGAATTCTTCTTCTTAATCTTCCTCTTCCTATTCCTTTTAGACTTTTGATTACTAGTAACTAGACTTTCACCAGAAGAGGGAGAAGGAGTATAAGTAGACTTTGCACATGAAAAAGATAAAGGATCAACATTCATTTGATGCCCATGACATTAGGTGATTATTTGAGAAGCATCAAGATAATTCAGTACATTCAGAGTGGTCCACAACCAAATCAATAGTCTAAAATTCAACCTAGGAATGTTTAAAGTGCCCATCAAGAGGGCACCAACATTTCCAAATAAAGGAAAATCACGAGAATCCCCTTGGGAAGGGGTTCCTTGGTTGGTATCCTCAAGAAATTTGGTCATGATGTTCTTATGCACATGTTTATCCTTTATAGGATTTTTCACATTCAAAATAGTCTCACACACTAACTCTGATGAACCAATGGTATAAAAATGCATGCCTTCTAGGAGGTAACTCCATGAATTCAAGAGAAATACCAAGGTTACTTCTCAACCAGTAGAGTGGTTGGTCGATCACCTTGAATCAATGATCCAAAAGAAATAATACAAACACAACCTAAAGCCAACCATACAAAGCAACACTCCACTAACAATTCCTAATAGAAACATTATAAACAAACAAATTCTTCATAAATTTATCCTAGATGGATAAGGTCCTGAGTCCAAAGAAATGAAAAATTGGGAAGTTACTTTCTCGAAACCGACACAAGTTGATCAAGTCACGAGATCGATGAATGAAGGAATTAGAAGTAGTTACCCTGACCTCCACTTACCAACCCTATATGGTGCAAGTAAGCCTCACTTCACAGGGCACCCTCAAAGGGTATTGATATAAATATATGATGTCTTCCTTGGGTACCATTGGAAACCCCATGCAATCACCTCTAAGATACCTAAGAAAAAAAACTAAGGATACCAACTCACATTCAACGTCCCAGGGAACAATTAACAGTATGGATCAAATGTATGTGTAAGGTAACAAATCTTGAAACCTCAAAATAAATTATTCTTAGGGAGGTATGGGCACTAAAAAAAACCCCAAAATACGATCTCTCCACAATGTTTGGTCAAGCTTCAGATGGTTTATTTCCTTGGCTCTTCCTCACATGACCTCATGTTTGTCTCCCGTGCGAGAGGAGTTTCTTGGCCACGCCTATACGAAATTTGGGTTTTATTATTCATAACTAAAACTCCTATGTTATTTTACCATCCTTGGAAATGTATCCCTCCATTCCTAATCTAAGTCCCTAACACTAAAATATTTAATGAACACTAGAAACAAAGTCTAGTAAATTTTAAGTTTAGTGTTGATTTTAGCAACTATTATTTACTTAAAGGATACATAAGTGAAATTGATGTTGTTTGAGACTCTCGAAAAAATAAAATTAAAAGAACATTGGAAAATATTTTTTTACAGTAATTCTTCAATGAAAAAGAGTTTCAAAAAATAAAAATGCACATGAACAAAATTGCAAACCTTGAAAAGAAATGTTTTCTCTTTCTTATGCAAAATGCACAATGCAACCTTTTGAGAAAATCAAAAGAAGCAAACACATGGATGTTCTTTGTTATTTATATTTTGAAATTATTTTAAAGATGAGAATAAAAAAAAATACTATGCTAAGATATTTTTCTTTTTAAAAAATAAAGAAAAACAAAGCAACATAAAGAAAGAAACCTAACTATCAAGAAACTAGTTTTTTTTTTGTTCTTTTCTTCTTTCTACCAAACAAAAAGTAACAAAATATGTTAAAAGAAATAAAAAAATTGGTTTTATGTTTGAAAAAGTCAAATAAATAACAAAATAAAAGTATCAAACTCAAATACAAACTCAAGTTTCAAAAATGACCGCAACAACGACTAGGTAATTGAGATCCCGAGAACAAGACTAGTCTTATAGTTGGGCAATCCAAAGGATAAAAGGGAGACAAATATGGATAAAAAAAATATATATCCATTCAAATTTAAGGCCTTATCAACCTTCTATAGGCCACAAAAATTTTAAGGAACAAACTCCCAAAAAAAGACCCCCAATCAAGCCAAAATGGGGCTTAAAAAATGATGAAAAATAAGCAAAAAATGTCACTTTTATGGAAGTGTACATGATTGTCTCCATTGTAGTTCACATGTATAAGATTATATATGCACCATATAAAATTTTAGGGAGAACGTATGATATTTGTACACACATTAGTATTCTATAGGGAATGTATGTGTGTTCTTTAGCCTTTTACAGGGCACGCATATGCCCCAACACATGCGTTTTTAAGTGCATGTGTACACACTTAACTCCTATATAATAGTAGCATATGTACACATCTGTTTTCAAAGGAAAGACTATATATACTTGGAAAAACTTCGAAAAATTAGGTCTAAATCCCAAAACACAAAATGTAACAGAGAGATCAAAAGAAAGCTAAAAAAAATGGAAACCAAAGAGAAAATCCAAGAATTACTCAAAATGATATAAGCATCAAATAAAATTTCTTTTATTTATAAAATTCAGACCAAAATACTACAAGACCTATAAGGAAACATCGAGAGATTATTAAAGTCCGAGGAGAGACCTGAGACACCTCGTCAAACATCCTCAAATTAGAAAATATTTTCAAAAAACACTTCTTAGGAAGATGTATGTGCATGTGTACAAGGAATCTCGTGTACACGAGGTTGTATACATTTGCAAGTGCATATATTTACATGATCATGGTAACTATATCCCGCATATATACTCCAAAAGTATTAAAATGAGAAGGAAAGAGGCAACATAAATGGCTCAAATGAAAAATGGAAAGACTCTAATGATTGTAAACTACTAATGTAAGTACCAAGCAGTAGTCTGATACAAAATAAAATTAAATAGACCAAGAAAACACAACAAAAAATCCCAAAATAGGCTCACTAGAGAAAAATCCCCATTATGGTCACCAGTTGTTCTTTTGGGGAAACATCCCCTAGAGTAATGGTCTTACTGCAACATATTAATGACCATAAAAGAAACAAATTCGATAAAAAATTCCAAGTGGAGATAAAATAACTAAATTTCAAATAAACAACTAATTATTGGGAGAAAGAGAAAGATTGACTCACGATGAGTCCAATAGTTAATGTTGTTCTCGATTTTCGGAGTCCTTTCACTCTTTTCCAATGGTTCCTCTGCAACCTACAAGAATTACAAACAAGAAGACCTATATAGAGAGCTATTTATACTAATAAATATCCATTAGTTCCATGAAAAATAACAATATAATGAGAGAAATTGATATTCTAGGAAGCATATATAGAAGAATTGCATATTTAAATAATAGAAAAACAATAGACTTTGAAGGAATGAGTTTTTGTATTATTGATGAACAATAGTTAGGTAGTTACATATTTTACCTATCTTATGCGATGTTTCCCTATCAAAATAGATCATGTATTCCTGCACCTCAATCCTGCTATAAAAATTGCTTTTTACACTGAATTCACCATGGACCCAAAGAGAATATATGGGAGAATTTTGGTCAGATAAGTTGGTGATAAAAAAGGGTCTAGAAACAAGGGTTTCCTGGTCAAAAACTAGTAGAAATAGGGATATGTATGGGCTTACAGACTTGAAGGGGATACAGAATTAGGTTTTTTCTCTTATGTGAAAAATATCATTACTTGTGATTACCTTTCTCCTTGGACAAATGCTCCTTTTATGCAGTCTCCAGTTGGTTAGAGACAATTGAGTACTGGTAAAAGGAGTTATGAAACTAACCAAACCCATAAATAAACATTTAATTTGGCATAATATATATTTTTAATCATATTCTGAAATGTATGTGGTTGTCCCTTCAGTAGCCCATGTGTACACGAGTACTATAATTGTGACGGCACATACATATTCCAGGAAACTGTTTTTTTGGAGTTCTCAAGGAGGTATGTGTAACATCCCGCTCTGGCGCACTGAGAAAACTTATTATTTGAGGACACTTGCTCACAAGTGATCTAGAATTTTCTAATGTTAAAACATTTATACTTGATTATGATGCGTTATGATAGACGACATGAGGTTTTATTATTTGATGTAGACAGGTGTTATTGAGTGTGCAGGGTTTTGGACCTTGATGATGCAGAGGCATCGGTGGAACCCCTTGGACTCCGGATTGAGTCAGGGAGTGTGTTATTTGGGTTGATTTATTTGTTGTGATCTTTCATTGATTTGATGGTATGATGTTGACATGTTCTGACACGATTGTTGATGATGCAGGCTGACGATAGCTTGTCGACTAGACTCACATATGGAGTAAAGGGGCCACACATGATTTCCAGAGA
>JZKD02S1660356.1:57261-67671 GCA_000966675.3 Picea glauca | reverse complement strand
GTCTTACCATCTGGATCTTGTGTGGCCCCTTTGCGGCTCGGGGGGCTAAGGGGGAATCAGAGTACCCCTAGAAATTGGCTGGGAGGTACCGGTGTAGTCTCTACGGTCGGTGAGCGGGAGCGGCATGGAGCATGGGACGTCTTCCGAAGCGGGCGAAGGGAAACAATATGATTTTTATTTCTGGTAGAGTAGAATTCTTTAGGCCTTGTTCTTGATATGAATACTGATTGTAAATGAATTCGGCTTGTTAATACCTAGTGTTATGTCGTTACTTCATTTTTATATTTCGCTGAACATTTCTGGGTATTGCTTCTTGAACGCACTATATTGCCGCTTATGGGTTCTGCATTTTGAGAGAGCGAAGGACGTTTTGGTCCACCGCCTAACCCATTGGTTGTTCCTGATAGTGGCCCTTGCACTGCCTAGAGCTGAGTATTTTTTCCATTGTTATCACACCCCTCCCCAATTTTCAACTCTGCATGTTATACTTCTAGTTGTGTTAGCACCTAAAACTCTGCGATTCTACCTTGATCGGTTGTGTCTGAACTTCAGTGCCTCTGTAAATTGATATGTACCGGTACCCATTCCATTCGTACCCATTGATCTGCTAGTCATGGATTGATTCTGTGTAAGCAGTGAATTCCCTCAACAGATTTTTTTTTATGGCTTTTCTTTTCTCCTTAACTTCAAGAGATGAAGAGTTGTTCTGGCAATGTTAAGGCGTTACAACAAATGTGTTAATACCCAGCGAATCCATAATATTTGACTGTTTTATTTTATTTAGATACACAGAAAATTCATGTTCATTCTCGGAATTCCCCATCACAGTTGTATCTAGCGGTATTAAGGCGTTATAGCGAAGCGTATGCATACACAACGATATCATAATATTTTATTATCCTTTAATTAGTTACACAACAATTTGTAATCATTCTCGGGATAGTATACACGGCTTTTGCATTTTGTTCTTGGGGATTGTCTCTAAACTGTGCACTCAGCGAAATCTTAGACACCAGTCGGTCATTTTATCTCTGCGTTGAACCAGGTGAATGCCTGTGTGATCGCTTCTATCCTTCTGCGTATTCAAACACTGTTCCTTTCTGCGCTGGCCAGGCAATGACCCGGCAATGTTCTGCCTGCGTTTCTATTTGGATTACGACCTCCATATGGTAATCCTTCACCTCTGCCACCATGTCATGCCTCAGCTGAGCCCTTACCTCTGTAAAACTTGGGGTGGGTGTGTGATACGGCTGCGTGGCTCTTCATGGAAGTAGTGCGAGGTAGCAGCCGGGCAGTAGATTCGCTGCAAGATCTTGGCATAGAGACGACGAAATGTTTCCTTACCTCTGCGCAACAGCTAATTCCTTCGACCCCGTTCCTTTACCTGGAAGACTTGCACCTTTAAATTATTAATTGTTTTGGTTTAGGTCCCACGTTTTTATCCTTTCCACAAAAAAAAAAAAATAACAGTCATAATGTATATATATTCTTACTGGTGCACAACCACTCCCTTCCGCTCTGGATTTGATCGTGACTTTATGACTGGCACTCACCAACGTATGAACTGTTACCGGTCACCAACGGTCACTCCATTTGTGGCGAACCCTTAACCTCTGACAGCTCCATTGATGATTGCCTCTGAGAGGCGTGGTTCTGGCCTGCGTGCTTTCCTACCCTTTCCATCTGGTGCGCCTCCCATACTGTCGCTGGTTTCCAGTGTTAGCATTTAGAGTCAATACATGAATGCGCCTTATTGGACACCTCGTTTTAGTAACCCATAGGAAACTGTCCAGATTGAATATTTATTGTTTTATATATTGTAGTATGTCTGTCGTTCCATTTAAGTAGGTGGATGCCATCGTAACGTGGTTTTAAGGTTATTCCATAGCATTTTACTTTAAAATAATAACAATGTAAGGATAGTAATAGATACAGGAATGCCTGCATCGATTTTTCTGTTGCAATTTAATTCAATGCCAGGTGAATTGTTGATTATTTTAGGGAAATGTTATAGCCACATACGTCATTGTAACGTTAAGTGTTAGAATTCAAGGATTGCGAAATCAATGATATCTTAATTGTATGGTTACGGTGATAGAAAATTAAAGATTAGTTAGTATGGTAAGGTTTTGTTTTATATAAATTGTTATGGTAAATGGTAGATGGAATGGTTGTGACACCAAATGAAATGTAAAGGTTAATGCAGATGAATATCAATGAAATGATATGATTACTTGATGCCTTATTTTGTAATATAAATGAAGGGCTTTATGTTATAGTACTTTAGTGTTGGAAACCCCCCAGAAGTAAGGCAATAAGGAAATTGTGTTGCTAGGTTATTTAGCTTAAATTATAATGCCTTGAAATTCTTCTAAAATCCATTTTACAATATGTTTCCCATGCGATTTTTGTGTTAATCATCGTTTATTATATGGCAATGTTTTTGTAATGAAAGCCTTATTAGTTTAAAATTACTATGATGTTCTAATATAAAAGTAAATACATGGTTATTATGGTCAGGTCTTTGGTAGCTCATTGATTTAACAACAAACAAGGTAAGTCATCATTATTTTAATTACAAAGATTTTTTGTTGTAAGGCGATGATACGGGTATGTTACGGCGATGTTTGGAAATTTTTCATTATGATTGATAACATGTAAATGAAGGGTCCTTAAATCTAAGGGCAATCAATTATTATGATTCAGTAAACGGGGATGGTATTTAATTCATGCACTTTATTTAATGATGCAAACGACCACCCGGGGCACGTCCGCTCCCACCAGGACCTTCTTCTTCCCTGGCCCGAGGAGCTAAAGTGCTCCTCAAATCCCTAATCGGGACCTTTCCGCACCCACAGAATGCTTCTCCCACGATCTCCCTTTGCCTTATCGGGAAATCGGAACTCGCGTGATTGCGAGTCCTGCACTCGGGTCACACAATTCCCGAAACCCAATGAATATTTGCCCGTGCTCCTTTCCTATTTTCGGGGATTGTTCCGTCGGGAAATCGGTACATACGAGGTCACAGTTTACTCACCTCGTGAATCCCCGATTCCTGATCTGCGAAGGCACTCTCGCTACAACCTTAGCCTCTCTGGCTACTCCTTTCCCGCGTGACCTGCCAGTCCACGAGACCCGACTTTCGATGCCACCTGTCCGCCTCTACTATGCTCTGCAGCCCCCACACTAACCAAATGGTCACCGAGATATCGCCTCTCGTGACCTCCCAGACTTTGACGCAAATCTTTGCGGCCCCAACTCGTGATCCTCCGAGCTCACAATATGTCGATGCCACCTGTTGCCGTCTCCCTACAAGGCTGATCTCCCGACACTTGTCCTCCCCGGGGATGATGTGACTGTGGGACCGTCGCGTTTCAAGAAATTATGGTTTTTCCTACTGCGATTCTATTGTATGCGAGAACCCCGAAATGTCGAATCCCGACTCCCCGAGATCTCGCGACACGTATCCCCACTGTGATCCACAACCCAGATCCTCTCGGGATTTCACGGATCGCGATTCCTTTCTACCAGAGTTCCACGACCACGAAAACCCTGATATCCCGAAATCTGAATCTCTGGGGTCTTCCTCTGTTCCTTCATTATTAAACCCGATGCAAATCTCTTGAGATCTAACAGTTGACAAGACTTCGCTATTTTCTCGACGAATCCTAGCCATCGACTCCTCCTCCTCGAGGATTTATTCAAAAAACTAATTGTTTCTCCTCGTCTCTTGCCTCCAACTCCTGCGCTTGCACTTCCTTCTCAAACCTTCCTCGACCTGAACCTCCTGGGCTCTCTTTCAACAATACCACAAAGGTGCTATACCTCCTGATATTATCCACTCTGACTCCTTTCGAGGGACTTTGTGCACACTCCTCGTGCTCGACGTTCAACAACTTCAAGTGCTGAATCTTTCAGACTCTGCGCACCTTTTGCAGCAGTAGTCTTTAGCTTCCTTTCCTCAGATTAACAACTGAGATCTCTGATTCCACCTGCACACTCTTTGTGTGGCTTCCACAACCCAAATCAACTTATGGGAAAATAAGAACAAAAGTTCAACTACTGAACCTTCATCAACGCACTCCTTGCGGATGAATTCAACTGCACTCTTTGCAGGAATCTCCTAGCTCAGATAGAGAAACAATTGAAACTTATTTTCTCTCTTCTCAGACTTCAAGATAAAACTTGAAATCACATGCAGAGCATATACAAAGAAAATCCATAACCAGAAAACAAACATTCATGAGCACATAAACCACATACACAAAAAAACAACACCAACCATGAATTTGAATCAAAATTTCATTCTATTAATTCAACATCTGTACATGGGTGTTCTTCACAGTTTCTCTACTTTCTCTTCTCTTCTGAATGCTTTATTCTAATGTTACAATGATACAAGGAGGGTGTATATATATGTTTTCCCTCTCGGACTCTAAAACTGTCTAATCTGGAAATAAATCCTATCTACCTGCATTAAATCTATTAAAATCCTCCTATCTACTTCAGACAAGAGCGTATGGCTCGAGGTCTGATACAACATACAAAAGGCACTCCTTCATAAAGGATCATTTAATACTTTCACTATAATCCCAAAGCACTTTCAAAAGTTGGGTTTGTTTCTCTAGCAGAACTTTCGCTTGATGTGCTGGCTCACTTGCTGAGTTGGCGATGCTCCTGCATCATACTCCTTGGCTTGAAAAATTTCATGGGCTCCTGTCCATGAGCTCCTGCATGGTCTGTCCATGCTTCTAGATTACTGCTTCTATCTCCCAACTGGCATCTTCCACTACGTGATTCTTCCATTTCACCAGATACTCGAAGTATTGCTTCCGTCTGGTTCTTTTGCTGACTCTCTTATCAAGTATACGCTCCATCTGTGGCCTTTCTACAATCGGCATCTTCTTTTGCCATTGGATCTCTGGTTGTTCATCACATCTAGCTCCTGCTTCCTCAGCCTTATATGGATATAAGTCTAAGACATTGAATGTCGGAGATATTCCGATCTCATCCGACAATTCAATTTCATAAGCATTTTCTCCCAACTTCTTTAGGACTCTGCATGGCCCCATTTTCTTCATCTTCAGCTTGTTGTATGTTCCCCTTGGGAACCTTTCCTTCCTCAGATGGGCCAGAACTAGATCACCAACTTCGAATTGAATTTGTCTCTGATGCTGATCCGCTCTGCGCTTATATTCCTGGTTCGACTCCAGCAATCGCTGCTTCAATCTGCTGTGAAGTTCTTCCATCTCGTCTACGAAATTTTCAGCGCTTTCACTCTTTGTCATGATCTTCTCTGAATCCCTCAGTTCAAATACTCCTCTTGGCTGTCTGCCATATACAATTTCAAACGGACTTTTACCTGTTCTTTTGTTCACTGAATCGTTGTAAGAAAAATATGCCTGTGGCAACACATTCTCCGAGCTGCTATGGTGCTCTGTCACCATGATTCTTAATAAGTCTCCTAGACTCCTATTTACCATCTCTGTTTGCCCATCCGTCTGAGGCTGATAGGCTGAACTAAACATTAAGTTAGTTCCCATCTTCTTCCACAGTTTCCTCCAGAAATGTCCAATGAACTTCGTATCCCTGTCTGATATTATGCTTATGGGTAACCCATGAAGTCTAACAATCTCTTTGAAGAACAAATTTGCGATATAAGTCACATTGCTCGTCTTTTGGCATGGAATAAAATGTGCCATTTTGGAAAACCTATCAACCACCACAAAGATCGAATCATGTCCTCTTTGTGTCCTAGGCAATCCCATTACGAAATCCATGCTAATTTCATCCCACGACCTCTCAGGTATGGGTAAGGATTGATATAATCCCGCATTCTTCTTTCTTCCCTTTGAATGCTGACAAATTCTACACCTGTCAACAAACATCTTGACATATGTTCTCATATTCGGCCAAAAATAGGCTTCGGTCAGCTTTGTAAACGTCTTATCGTGGCCAAAATGTCCTTCTAATCCACCGCTATGCTTCTCTTTTAGAAGATTCTCCCTCATGGGGAAATTAGGAATGCATAACTGATTTCCTCTGAACAATAGTCCATTTTGGATCATGTAATCTATCAATGGGCTTCTATCTCTGAGAACTGGATTCTCAGCTGCCTCGGATGCCTCTGCAAAATCAGCATCACCTGCATACATGTCCTTAAGGTTTTCAAAACCCAATGTCTTGACTCGAAACTCCTGCAGCAACAAACACTTCCTGCTCAAAGCATCAGCCACTTTGTTAGCAATCCCTGAAATGTGTTTAATTGCAAATGTAAAATTCTGCATATACTCTACCCATTTTGCATGTTTCTGATTCAGCTTCTCCTGCTGAGTCACAAACTGTAATGCATGGTTATCACTATACAAAACAAACTCTTTTGGAATTAAATAGTGCCTCCACTTTTTCAACGCATGTATGATAGCATAAAATTCTTTATCATACGTTGAGTACTTTACTTTTTCCTCATCCAACTTCTCGCTTAAATATGCAATTGGTCTGTCCTCCTGTCTCAAGACCGCTCCTATGGAAAAGCCACTTGCATCACATTTCACCTGGAAAACTCTTGCAAAATTTGGCAGCACCAAAACCGACTGTACGATGATTTTTCGCTTCAACAGATTGAATCTCTTTTCTGCCTCTTCAGTCCAATGAAAAGATTTATGTCTTTTCTTGACTGTGTCCATCATTGCAGCGCTAATTCCACTGAAATTCCTGATGAACTTCCTGTAGAAACTTGCCAATCCGTGGAAACTTCTCACCTCGAAAACATTTCTTGGTGATGGCCAATTTTTAATCACCTCCACTTTACTTGGATCCATCTTCAATTCATTTTTCGATACGACAAACCCCAAGTAAATGAGTTCTGTCTTCATAAATGAATATTTCCTCATGTTGACCAATAACTTCTCTTGCTGTATTTTTCTCATTACTGCAGCTAAATGCTTCAGATGCTCTTCTTTCGTTTTGCTGAAAATCAGTATGTCATCTAAATATACAATGACAAACTTACCAATGAATTATTTCAGCACTTCATTCATCAGCCTCATTAATGTGCTAGGTGCATTTGTCAAACCAAACGGCATGACTATCCATTCGTACAACCCTTCATTGGTTTTGAAGGTTGTCTTCCATTCATCGCCTTCCCTCATGCAAATCTAACGGTATCCGCTTTTCAAATCAACCTTTGAAAAAAAAATTTGCTCCACTCAAACAGTCCATCAAGTCATCCATCCGTGGAAATGGAAACCTATACCTGATGGTTATCTTGTTAATGGCTCTGGAATAAGTGCACATTCTCCAGCCTCCATCCTTCTTTGGACTCAGTACCGTTGGAATGGCACATGGACTTAAACTCTCTCTGATCAGTCCTTTATCCAGCAGTTCCTGTATCTACCTTTTGACTTCTTCATTCTCTTGCGGCGTCAACCTATACGCATCTTTGTGTGGAAAAATATACCCTGGTATGAGGTCTATATGATGGCTCATGCTCCTCATTGGCGGCAACGAATGAGGCAATTCATCTACCACAATGTCAGCGAACTCTTCCAGCAGCTCCTGAATTTCTGTCGGCAAGTCAACCACTCTTGTGCTGGTCAAAACAACTTTCAGTTTTCTGACCACAAAGAATTGTGGATCCTCCTTCTTATTTACCTCTGCCAGAATTTCCTTCCCACTCATGAGAAGTACCATGTTGTTCACTTCCAGTTTCACCTCCTTATCTTTTATCGGAAGTAACATGTGTTTTCTCCCATTCTTCTCCAAAGTGTACGTATTCATCTTCCCATCATGAACTACGTTTCTGTCATATTTCCATGGTCTGCCTAGCAATAGATGACACACATCCATAGGAATAACATCATAGAGAATTTTATCATTATATCCTCCTATCTTGATGTCCACTAAGCATTGTTTAGTGACACTCACCTGATGTCCCTTCTGTATCCATGAGACTTTATACGGACTCGGGTGATCATTTGTTTCCAGCTCTAGTTTCTCCACCATCTCGGTTGAAACGAGACTGTCGGTGCTTCCACTGTCCAAAATAACCTTGCACTTCCTGTCTTTGGTATTGCATGCAGTTCTGAACAGTCTATTTCTCTGAGCTGTGTCCTCCACCTCCTTCTCGGGTGTTACGAGAAATTTACGCATCGTCAGCGACCTTCCGTCTTCTGCGTCTTCTTCTTCAGCAGCTCTCCTCTGTGCCTTGGCGATGTGAGATTCTCCTTTATCTGTCTTCCTATCTGGACAGTCAACTGCCTTGTGTCCATTCTTCCCACATGTGTAGCATGTGATGACTCCTCCTCTGCCTCTTCCTCTACCTCTGGTACAAGGAAAAGTATTATTATCAGTGTATCCTCCGCTCTGTTCTTCCTGCTGCATTCGTTGTTCAGCGTGCTAGCCTCGATGTGAACTTCCACCTCTTTCTGTTCTGGTCTAAGTCTTCTTCCAGTCGCCCTTAGATTTTTGGAACTTATCTTAGGCAACCGACTTACCTTTCAGCTGGCTCCTACCTCTGCCTCGCTTTACTGGCTTACGGCTTAGCTTTTCCTTTGCCTTTAATGCCATCTGATACACATCCTCAACCGTTCTGATAGTTGTCATACTCATTTCATCCTGGATATCGTATCTTAAGCCATTCATATATCTGGCCACTTTTTCATCATCGCTCTCCCGATGACTTGCTCTGATATTGAGCTTATAGAATTCTTCAATATACTCCTTCACTGTCATCAACTTCTGTCTCAGGTTCTGCATTCTCCTCAACATGGTGATCTAATAATCCCTTGGGATGAATTTTTCCTTCATCTTCGCAATCATTCGATCCCAACTTTTGATATTTTGTTTTCCTTTGGAACATCTATCTGCCTGAAGCTCGTCCCACCATAATGCTGCATGTCCTTTCAATTTAGTGACAGCATGTCTTACCTTTTTATCCTCTTTGATATCCTCATAATCGAAGTAAGTGTCAAGAGCTCTAATCCAATCCAATAGCTCTTCTGCATCTAGACTCCCTTCATAGACTGGAATGTCCATTTTTGTCTTTGAACTCATCCGAGCGATAGCCTTAATTGACCGCTCATTGGCCGCATCTTCGGCTGCAACTTCTCCTTGTTGTTCGACTTCAACTTCGCCTTCAGAGTCACTTAGATCTCCAACATTTGCTGTGCGTCTCTGCGCTGCTTCCATATCTTCCAATCTCACTCTGAGATCGTGTATCTGCCTTTCCATCTCCGGATTCCCTACTAGCCTACCTCTTCTTCACACATCCCTGTTCTCGGGATCAGGCGATTTTCTTTCCCTTCTGGGCGGCATGGTGAATTCTTCTTTTTCCTCTATGTTGCAGGAAACAAAGAGCTTAATCCCACTCTGATACCACTTGATGCAAATGGCCACTCGGGGCAGGTCCGATCCCACCAGGACCTTCTTCTTCCCTGGCCCGAAGAGCTAAAGTGCTCCTCAAATCCCTAATTGGGACCTTTTCGCACCCATAAAATGCTTCTCCCACGATCTCCCTTTGCCTTATCGGAAAATCGGAACTTGCGTGATTGCGAGTCCTGCACTCAGGTCACATAATTCCCAAAACCTGATGAATATTCACCCGTTCTCCTTTCCTATTGTCGGGGATTGTTCCGTCGGGAAATCGGTACATACGAGGTCACAATTTACTCACCTCGTGAATCCCCGATTCCCGATCTGCGAAGGCACTCTCGCTACAGACTTAGCCCCTCTAGCTACTCCTTTCCTGTGTGACCTGCCAGTCCACGAGACCACGGCCCGTTACCTACCAGAAATTCGGGCTTCACAAAATCGGAATGCGTGGAACTCATGCCTTTGGGATTTCCGATCACTGACTTCCGATGCCACCTATCCGCCTCTACTGTGGTATGCGGCCCCCACACTAACCAAATGGTCACCCAGATATAGCCTCTCACGACCTCGCAGACTTTGACGCAAATCTTTGCGGCCCCAACTCGTGAACCTCCAAGCTCACGATATGTCGATGCCACCTGTCGCCATCTCCCTACAGTGCTAACCTCCCGACACTTGTCCTCCCCTTGGATGATGTGACTGTGGGACCGTCGCATTTCACGAAATCACAGTTTCTCCTGTTGCGATTCTGTTGTATGTGAGAACCCCGAAATGTCGAATCCCGACTACCGGGGATCTCGCGACACGTATCCCCGCTGTGATCCACGACCCTGATCCTCTCGGGATTTCACAGATTGCGATTCCTTTCTACCAGAGTTCCACGACCAAGGAAACCCCGATATCTCGAACTCCGAATCTCCGGGGTCTTCCTCTGTTCCTTCAGGATTAAACCCGGTGCAACTCTCTTGAGATCTAACGACTGACAGGACTTCGCTATTTTCTCGACGAATCCTGGCAGTCGAATCCTCCTCCTCGAGG
>JZKD02S1660356.1:37742-52568 GCA_000966675.3 Picea glauca | reverse complement strand
TCATACATTGGGTTAGGGGTTTGTAATGACCCACTATGTTTTGATATAATAGACTTACTATATAATAAATAAAGTAATGGACAAGTAATTAGTAATAGGATTAAAAATAGTTTTGGGGGATTAGAGATAGCTTTATTAAGAGGAGTATATATATATATATATCCCACTTTGTGCATGAATTATTTTATTAATAAATTCATTAATGTTCATCGTTAAGTTAATTGAGATTACTCATATCAATGTCTATCACTAAATTGACATTACTTGTATTAACAACTTACCATTATAAATATTAGTTATATGCTTTAATGATTCGTAACTATGTTAGTTTTTTCTCCTCACTTGTAATTAATTAAATATTTTATCAATCAAATATAATAATCTAAGTTGGGTGCTATTACTCGGAGATGTGATAATTAATGTCCCATCACCAAGTTGCTTCCACATGGCCCTCGCACAATAGATCCAAGCAATAACAACTAATTTTTTTCCCCACCCATGTGGAGAGATCACTTCTTAGCTTGATTCGACCACACAGGGCTAGTATCCTTCTTCCACGATTCTTTATAGAGCCCTCCTCCTCAACGATAGTCACTTAGATTGGTTCTTCACCCCTTCAAAATTCTTTTTCTTCCATGGACAAAGCAATCTCAACTACAACCCCATCTCGTGGACCTAGTAATTAGGCAGAAACTAATCTTGGGATGTTTGTGGGAGCCAATGCAGAAAAAGTTGGTTCTCTTACTTTTAATTGCAATCTATGTAAAGTCACTTTCAACAATATGTAAAGCCACGTTCAACAATATTGTGAAAAATGTCTCACATTCTTCTCATTTTCTTGTTCAAGAGTCTCCATCAATAATTTCTCCCATAGTGAAATATGTTGTATATCATGTGACCTTCTATATTACTTGCTACCCCCCATTCCTAGGGTTAACTAGAGGAAATCACGTCTCATGGCCTGCAATGGAGACAAAGATCTTGACCGTGATGATAATCAACATGTCCACATATGGTATCCCAGCAGCCCCCCTCAGTTTTGCTATTACAATATAGATAAGCTGAACTCATCACATCGAGACAGGTCACTGTATGGGAGATGGTAAGCCAATGTCACCATGAGGTATGTTAGTCCTTCTTTATGCAAATTTTTTTCTTAATTTACTAGGCATGTGGCCAAGGATCATTGGTTGAAGTTGGATAATGGGTCACTAGATTGAGAAGTTGTGTTTGTTTCCTTGTTTCACCTTGGTGGTTAGCTTTTGTGCCCTAGTCTAGTGTTGTCACTGTCGCGGGAAAATGGGCACTACTAGGGGGGAGCTCACAAGGGTAACATTATATTCCCCTCTTATAACCGTATATTTCATAGTATCACCTTGTGATTATAATTTCTTCCTCTAGTCATATTTTACTGTAAATAATGTTTTATTCTGCAAATGATTTACAAAAAGAAAAAGAAAAAGAAAAGAAAAGAAAATGAAAACAAAAAAGGATAAAAAATAGAAAAAATGAAAAGAGGGTATAATATATATATATATAACCCCATGAAAAAATAAATTTGGTTTGACTCATACTATATAATCATGATCAAACCTTTTTAAATTTATGTTGATAGGTTAGTGAATAAATTTGGTCAAACAATTTAATCTTGGCCAAATTAGTGAGGTTAGAGTAATGATTAATCCAATAGTCTAAGCTTGATTAATGTGCTAGTTGATTAGGTGAGGAGTTAGGTTAGTAATGTTTATTTCAATAAAAATTGCAAAGGGATTGTTAAAATACCCTTTATTTGAGTAAATTTGATGTTTTTTAGCTCAGGAAATAATACCTTGGTGAAAAAATAAGAAAGGGTGAGCTTAGCGCTACCCATGATATAATTGTATCATTCCTTTTATTGTGGATAAGATGCTTCGTTGTGTTGCGACTAAAACACACACATCTTTCATTAGCGACATCTAACAACGCCAAGATCAACGACCCTGAGTGCATTTCGGACCCCCCCAACCTTTATTCCTTTAACGGTGGGGGGGGGGTCCAGAAAAGAGGTTTCCCTCGTGTTGGACCCACCTAACGTGTCACCCTCTTATCATTTTGGAACCCCCCCCCCAACTCAAATCCAGTTACCACCTACCGTCCCCCTCCAGAATCCTACCAAACCACCTACCCAATACCACCCACCTCACTCTGCCATTGTACCCCACTATCACCCATCACACGTCACACCTGACATATCTGTTGGCCAATCAATGCCCTCTCTATGATTGTTATTTGCCCAGTCATCAACCCATGCCATAAAAGACTCCTCTGTTGCACTATTTAACCTCATTTCTTCAACGCTATGATGCAATTTGTAGATCCATACATTGTCGACACCGCGCCAAATTGAGCCTTCGAGCCAACTGCCGCCAAAGTTCACTGTCAAAAAATGCACTTAACCCAGGTAATTGCAGTCCTCCATTAATTCACCTTGAAAACTCTATTAGTCATGGCTCCCAAAGCTAAATCCGTCGAGACATCTAAAAATCCATTTCTTCCCCCTCTCGTCGACCTAGATCATATTCCGATGTGTTATCACATATAGTTGTCAAGGGCAGCCAGTTGTCCAAGTTCGCGGCCTTCACAAGGTAACCAAAGCGTCGAATTTGCCAAAGCTATCGAAGTGGCCAAAGGCCCAAAGTCCCGAAGGCCCTAAATAGATCTGAGTCATTGATCAACAAGAGCCACGCATAAGAAGATCTATAACTCCAAGAGTTTTACTTTGGGATTTTAAAAATGAGAAACATTGCAAAGTCCTGAAGGGCCGAATCCTAAAGCGCCTAAAGTCCCGAAGTACCTTGAAGATTAACTCGAGGTCGTAGCAGTGGTTGTATCAGAGAGGTCCATAATAAGGGAGCTAGCTCTCTCTAGGCTCCACTTCACGAGATCGGAAATCGAGAGAGTTGGGAGTGGCTCAAAATGAAGCACCCGAAATGCGAAGTTGCAAAACACCTTTTAGGTAAGAGCTTGGTCACATTCAGAGGTCATATTAGTGAAGGGAGGGTCCATAAAGAAGCTTAGCACCTACAACGCCCGTATTGGTCACAGAAGAAGATTTTCATGGCCTTGAGGTGTCAGATTTGACTTGAAGAAGTCATGTGCACCACATGGAACCTTCATGGATGTCAGGTCTCATCCAGATCCTGATGAAGGTAGTTATTGAAAATAGTGGCAACAGTTTAGACCTCCTCTCACTCCATAAATGAAAAGAATGCTGAGAACGACCATGAGTGCAGATTGTCAATATGAAGCTTCCTTTTGGATCGATTTTCCTGCAAAGAACATAACTTAGGCGAGCTTACGTCTGACATGAGAAGGCCTACACAGTACGACAGAGCAAGCACCGACTTAAAACTTTGAATGTAGTGGTCTGATCATGCTCCTGGTAGTTGCAGCAGTTCCTAGTATATATACTCGGTTTAGATATTTTGTTAGGGTCGATGGTTGAGCAGTTCTCCCATATTGTAAACTTTTGATGAAGTTTCTAGTTCTCTGGTTATTTATTTTGATATGATACTTCTTGTTTAATGAAAGTCAGCTTCCTTTTCATCCTATTTTCCTCTAATACTGAAGGGTCCATGATTGAAGGATTCGCATGGATTGTTTTGACTATATTGTAATGTATGTTTGATTGCAATGTTTTTATTTACGTTATTCAGTTTCCCAAAGTTTTGAATCCAAGAGGATATTGTATTTGAAGATTTTCCTCCTTAGGTTGCTAGAATACCTGATGTCTACGACAGACCTCTACACTCTCCTCACCAAAGTCTTCCCTCTATTCACCCTTATTCCAACTTACTGACTGAAGTTAATTAAGACCTCACCTCCATGTGCACACCAGTCCGGTTTTCTGAGTTAAAATTATATCATCTTGAGTCTACACCCATTTGACCTCTTTAAAAACAACCCGTGACATAAAAATCTGATGGGTACTTGGTTTACCTCCAATGCAATTTGGAGGTGACTTCTAGTGCTAACATTTCTGGTGCCCTTTTCTGGGAATGAATTGAATACATTTCCCTGGGATAGAAAGACAAATCTTACTGGTTCTGAAGGTGAATTAGAACTCAGTACATCAAATATTTCAACTTTCACCTGGTGACTCCACTGTGTCGACTCCACTATTTCAGTTGTGGTTGCCTCTAGCACACCCGAGCTAACTTAGAGAAATTTTTTGAGAAGGATTTTAGCAGCCGATTTCTTAGCTTGAAAGTTCCCTGGGATATTGACAATGATCAGATCTGGTCTTTGATGGTGAACAAAGACCAGACACTTTCAGACTACATATCATTCACCCGGCGACTCCATGATTAAAGGATCGATTGGTGACTCCACTGGTTTGAAATGGAAAAAATCCTGGCTCAAAGGTTTTATCCCTTTAATTTATCTGATGTTCCTAGTTTTCCCAATGTTGTTCCTACTCCAAATGAATGGGGTGATTATTTGCCCATATTTAGAGAGCGTAAAGAGGACAACCCTTCTCAGCATGTCCATGAGTTTCATGAACTCATGCATCAGTGGGAGATACATCATGAAGATGTATTAATGAACATGTTCATGTTCTCATTAGTAGGAGATGCTCATCAATGTTATCACTCCTTACCCCCTGCTAGCATCTCCTCCCTAGGAGAATTTCATGCAGCTTTCAATAGGCATTGTCAAAAGTTTTATTCTTCTAAGTTAATTTTTCATAATTGTTGTGAAGAAAATAAAGACTGTGTAAAAGCTATGGCTATTTCAAATGAAAGTTGTGAGAATGAAAGTTATGAGGACAGAAGCTGTGAGGAGGAGGGGTATACCTCGGATGATTTGGTGAAACTGGTACAATCACTTTCTGCAAGGTTAGATAAATTGAAGGAAGATCGTGTTCACTACTCTTTTGAATAAAGTGAAAAGGATTTTCCAGTCCTAGGAGAAGATATTATTGGCATCTCTGCCCATGATTGTGAGGTTGAGGATTGCATATCCATAGAGGCACGATTTTATGTCCTTGATGCACATGTTGTCTTAGATTAAATGAAGATATAGTTGTGTATTTAGATGAAGAGTAGCAGATCTTTGCCTCATATTTTGATGACTCAGGGAGCATCCAACCTGTGTATGAAAACTATGAATTAGATTCTAAGATGAATATGAAGGATTTCCAAGAGCATGCAACTGAACCTTTTCCTTTATACATTGAAGGAAAACATTGTGTGGAAATCAATCATCATGGGCCTGTAGAAGACCAAGAGTAGATCTTTCCCATGGGTCCTGTTTAATAATATTATGACTCTCACCCTTGGGAGAGCCCTGAAGAAGAAGAGGGATAGCCAAATGAGCAGTTTATATCTTTCCCCGAGCCTGTGAGTGAGAAACCATCACCTGGGATTAGTCAACCTACATCAACCATTCACTCACCTGTGCTTTCCAGTGACATTCAACCGTGTGTGAACAACCATAGGACAGAGCATGTTTTCTACCACCATCCCAGTGGATTTTGTCACTCATTATATGAGCCTGTAGGGGAATACATGGAGTTTCTTTTCCTCCATGTCTTATCCCACCATTTCCATCTGAAGGAAAGCTGAAGGATGTAATCATTCTACTACCACAGTTTCATTATCTGTTATCAGTCACTGACAAAGTAAATGGTCTTCCAGTTAGGAAGCCACTTTGCCTCTATGCATTTTCCCTCAGAGCTCCCACTTCCCGAAATTCTCCTTGAAATGTCGAGGCCATTATTTTCTTGGACAAAGGGCCATAGTTTCCTCTTCTAGTGAAACCATTTTCACCATTACCCCTGAATCCATTAATCAGATGTTACAGATCCCAAGAATTGAATTTGCAATCCCTTTCTCCGTCGAAGCCCTGAATGACCTCTACCAAAAGCTCTCCTTCCCCCAAAGATCCCATATTTTTGAAATCTTCCTGCCAGAAGATGCTCAGTTTCCTAAGAAAAACCTTCCCTATCCATCTTCCATATTCTCTATCAACGAAAACCAAATTATTTCTACCCTCTATTACTTGTTAATATACTTTTTCGATGAATGGATAGATGAACCTATCTTCGGTTTTCTGTCCATTTTCTCCACAGAAGAAAAGGACAGAGTCCAATTTGATTTTAGTCAGTTTTTGGCTGATAACATACATGATCAATTTTTCAAATTTTCAAAGGAAGCAATGTTCAGATATTCCTCAGTGTTGGTGTAGCAATTCCTGTTTTTTCAGTCAGATAGATTTTCATGTTCTCTTCAAAAGTTGGATCAGGAAGGAAACCCTCAATCAATGACTTCATGGACCTCCCTAGTGAGGAAAAATTCAATTGAGTTCAGCTTCAATGATTTCATTAATCAAATTTATCACCCAGTTCTTTTCATGATCAACAACATAACAGAGCCAAGAATCAATGAATAAGTCCAGATAATTCTTCACCTCCCTGATTTGGCCAAAACAAGATATTGGTATCTATACCAAAATCACACTAAAAAAAGACGATCAGTACAGCGGAAAAGGGTGGTTCCAATTTTTCATGTATACAGGGAAGCATTACTAGTAAAGATTTCCTAGAAACGTTATAGTTGAAACTGAGCATCCAGCATGAGATAAAGCATTTTTTCATCACCAAACCCACTTTTTCCAAGTATAATGAGATGGACGAGATATACAAAAAGTTACTCAAGGTTTTCGTCCCTAGTAAAAAGAGATGAAAATATCTTTGTTCTTTAATTGAGTAAAGGTAATTTTGAGGTTTGAGTCAACATGGAGCAATCAACCAAGTCAAATACATGAGTCACCAACTACTTCCACAAAATGAGCACCAAGGACCCGAATAGATCAACAAAATTCCTATGTTTGTAATTTGATATCTAGTTAGTTAGATTTTTCTCCACAATATCCTAGTCATTTATGACAGGATCTGATGTAAATTATTGTGTAAATACATCTTCCTTCGAATTATTGTGGGTTGATTTTTGCACCCAGGAGATATTGTGTAATGTTTTCAAAGGATCGACCAGTAATAAAATAGGATATTCACATGATTCTTGTGTCAGATTGTTGGTGATGTCTCTCTTTCTTTGTTGAATGTTTTCCTATTCTCCGTGATCATTTATGTATTTCAGATTCTAATCATTAAAAGGAAGTCAATAGAACATAATTTATCTTGTATAATCTGTCTTTGGTATTTTAATGGTCTATATGTTTTTCATCTGAAGTTGAGTAAGGGATTTCTTAGTTTCTCCTTTTCTTAGTGGACTCTCACACATTTTCTGTCTTATTCATCTCATTTAATCCTAATAGATCCAACAGTTTCACTACCCTTCCCTGTGAAGATAACCTCATAAATAGTTGAATCTGATCCTCATCTTTAATACAAACCCCATAGCCCAATGGAAATTTAATGCATTCTTTAAGCCAACTACTAAAAACAAACAAACAAATTCAAACTATCATATCTAGCCTAACATTTAAAACTTGAACAAATCTAAATCTTATAGAGAGATCCCTCTCTAAAACTTGCAGGGCTAGATCCCATTTTCAAAAGTGGTTTTGATAGTTACCTCTATCAATTTCTTATGCTCTTCGACAACCTATGGGAATGACAGAGTGATAACATAGTGGCAACCATACTGGGGAACTGAACAAATTTTCCAACTTTATGAATTGTCTTCCCTAGATATGAAAAATTTATTTATGAAAAATCAAAGATCTAAATCTCAAAGAGATAAATGTTCAGAGGTTGTTAAAATTTGTAAATAATTAGGCTTATAAAATTTTAAAGTTCTGGCTCTAAAAGGAACTCATACTAGATCTCACCCTAATTCAGAACCTGCAAAAGTAGTAGATAATCTAGAAAATTTAATTAGAAAAAGAAGAACGGCGGAAAGTTAAGGGAGCAATAATCCTCTTCCAAGGCCCACCTCTCTTCTAGAGAAGTTTGTCACAATCCAAGACATCCAGTTTGATCTACCTTTTGAGCATAGCATTTTCATAACCAAATCTGATAGCTTTGTGGATGAGACAGTCCTAGATCATGCCATTATCCAACCTAGAACCCCTGAAATACACTCTCCTGGAGTAGATCTTGATCAACAAATGCTTCAAGACTTTGAAAAATTACAAGATCTATCATCAGACTTTGATCAATCTTTGCACAAATCCTACATTCAATAATGTGTTGAACTTTTTTCCCTTTCTATCTCTGAAGCTTCTATTAATCCTCAAGTAACTCATTCTATATCTCCCATCCCTGCTTCTCCCACATCTTATATCACTTCTCCAACAATTATACAGGTTAAAACCCAACCTACTACATGAGTTCCTACTAACCAACCTCCACCACCAATCATGGTAGCAAGATATGCCCCAAGATTATCAAACTAGGATTCCTTAGTTTGATGGAACTGGAAGACTTAATGCACAACATCATGTGGAAAAAATGAATGACTTCTTCAATTTATAGGAAGTAGATGAGGTAGACGTCCAAATGAGACTCTTTACACAAAATTTAACTGGTGATGTAAAGAAATGGTTCAAAGCCTTACCAACTACTAGCATTGTTGATATTGCTGCCTTTCACCAATATTTTCTCAATAGATGGGAAATAAAGAAAAATCCACTCCAAATTTTATCTGGATATGAAAGTATTAGAAGAAACCAAGGGGAAAGTGTACATGACTATTGCACTCACTTCAACAATATATATAATGCAATTCCAACTAACATTAAACCTCCTCAAGGCTTAGCTTTGACTAAGTTCCCTGATGGTTTTGATGTTGGCATGTCCTACCAATTGAGAGAAAGAAACCCTGTAACTGTGGAAGACATGCAAAAATGTGTTGTGAGTGTTGAGGAAAATCTATTGGCTAGGAGAGATAGACAAAGAACAGAAAGGAGAGTAACAATCAAGGAAGAACCATCCACTTCCACTGTAGATGCCAAAATAGAATCCTTAGTCAAAACTGTGGAAAGAATGATGGAAATATTAGAAATCATTGTCAGGAACCCACCTAGAGAGAATCAACCTGGTCCTCAAATCCGAAATCCTAATTTAAGGAGAAATACTCCCCAAATCATACAAAGAGAACCTAGATAAAAACGGAAACAGAGAGGCCCTAATCAACAGATTAGGCCACCTTTTCAAGAAAACTATGTTGATGAGGGGGAAGAAACAATTGAGGAACTTGATGATGTTCACATAAATATCATGGGAATAAATCACAATGATTCTTTTTTTCTTAACCAAGAAGAACATGATATTTTCCTCCTTTCATAGACTGAATTCGATGAGGAAGAATCAGAACAACAAGATTTTGAAAATGAAATAATGGAAGTTCATAGGAAGTACAACTTAAGAAGCAAGAAGTCTAATGATAATCCAACCAAGAAAGCTTCTGATTTTAAGAAAGCTTCAAATACATTTTCCAAGAAAGTTCCTGAAAATAAAAACTCAGAGGTCCCAACAAAAGAAACACCTAACTCTGTACTAAAGACAAGTCCAAGCGATGTTCCTTCAACCAGTCATCCCAATCCTACTACACATAAGAGTGTTGTTGAGAAATTAGATTCTCCTAATCAAAATAAAACTCCTACCACATTCACTCTGGAAAGTAATTGGATAAATTGAAAATACCTATTCCCATGTTAGAATTGATAAAAAAGGATGCTTACAGGTCACAAGTGATCAAAGCCCTGAACATAGAACCAAGAGTGGGTACAGACACAATAAACATTGTTGATGATCAACCATAATTGTTGTTGGACCTCGAGTCGAGGGAAAACTTTAAAGTGGTTATGTTCCTCCTTTTTACATCATCTTAAATATCCATGACAAGGCTTTGCACAATGCTATGCTAGATTCTGGTGCTTCTCACAACCTTATTCCTAAGGGTGTGATGGAGAAATTGGGACTTGATATCATGAGACCTTACAAGGATTTGTACTCCTTTGATTCAATAAAAGTTAAATGTCTAGGTTTGATCAAATATTTGTGTATTACTTTGGCACAAATACTAGCCAAAAGCATAGTTATGGACATTGTTTTTGCAGACATACCTCTAAAGTATGGCATGTTGTTTTCTCGATCATAGGGAGCCAAATTACAAGGTATCTTACAACTGGACATGTCTTATTCTACCATCCCATTATTTGGTCAACAAAAGAGATTATAGATGGATACACTAATGAAATAAATGATTAGTAGTCAAGAGAAACCACATAAATACCCCTTATACTCTATTCATTCTAACCTTGACTCTTTTATTTTATATAATGATGGTGACATGGAAAGTCAAATTTCAAAATTGGAGGATGACGTGTATAACTTGGAGGAAATCAAAGAAACCCATGAAGAAGATAAAACAATGATAATACAAATTGATGAACCAATGGAACCTCAGTGGATTTTATACTTTGATGGTGTTGTCAGTAAAGAAGGATCTGGAGATGGAGTGTGGGTTTTCAATTCAAAAGCAAGATATTTAGAAAGCCATTCCTACAAATTAAATTTTCAGTGTACCAACAATATAACCGAGTATGAAGAATTTATTATAGGTCTAAAATTGTTAAAAAATATTGGTTCCAAGAGAATTTCAGTAAGGGGTGATTATGAACTTATCATAAAAAATATCAAAGGTGAGTACTCTTCCAAACACCCAAGACTAAGGGCCTATAGAAATGTTGTTCTTGATTTTTTGTAATGCTTTATTGAATATGATTTTCAGGTGATTCCCAGAGTCCAAAACATACTTTTTGATGGAATAGCTACCTCAACAACCACTTGTGAAATACCATTTCATCCTAATCACCAGTACACATTTGAGGTGAAATGCATACCTGTTGTTCTAGACAATATTGGGTCTTGGCAAGTTTTTGGTAATGATGAATAGATTGATGATTTTATGCAATCAAAAAATGAATTTGAATGTGAAAATATTGATGTAGATAGTGATAATGAAAGTGTAAATAAAATATATTTAGAAGAAATAAATGAAAAAGAAGAAAATTCATATTTTTTTCAATTAAAGGATAATATTCTGCCTAGAGGATTAGTGCCGTTGGAACGATTGTTTGATTTCAATCATGTAGATAAAAAACCAAAAAATTAACCTACTAGAAAAGATGTTGAGGACTGTAACATAGGGTCTGATAAGGAACAAAAAATGATTAAACTGTCCAAATCTTTACCTCCTGCTCAAAAACATAAATATATAGAATTGTCAAGGAATTTGTAGATTTTTTTGCATGGAGATATGAAGATATAAAATCTTATGACACTATAATTATACAACATAAAATTCCCATAAAAGGAGATCATAATCCTTTCAAACAAAAACTTAGAATAATTAACCCAAAGTTGATGCCTCTAATTGAAAAGGAAATAAATAAAATGTATGATGCTAAAATCATTGTCCCATTAATGTTTATAAATTGGTGTCCAATTTAGTTCCCACTAGAAAGAAAAGTGGAGAAATTAGACTGTGTATTGATTTAAAAAACCTCAATAAAGTCTCAGTTAAAGACAACTATCATTTGCCCAAAATGGATCATATCTTGCAGAAGGTAGTTGGATCCACTATAATTTATTTGTTAGATGGTTTTTCTAGTTACAACCAAGTATTAGTCCACCCTGATGATCAGGAGAAAACAACATTTACTACACCTTGGGGAACTTTCATATATGTGAAAATGCCTTTTGGTTTAATGAATGTTGGGGCCAAATTTCAGAGAGCAATGGACATTTATTTTGTGGATGAACTTGGAAGATTCATTGTCATATACCTAGATGACATAACTGATTTTTTAAAAACAAATGAAGAGCACTTACTTGACCTTAGAATTTTTTTTGAAAAATGAAGGAAATTCAGAATCTCACTAAATCCAAAGAAAACTCTGTTTGGTATTCAGGAAGGTAAACTGTTAGGACACATCATATATATGGATGGGATCAAAATAGATCCTATCATGATTGAATCCATTCAAAAAATAGACCAACCCAGAAACATAAAAGAGTTCCAGTCTTTCATAGGCAAAATAAACTTTCTAAGAAGATTTATTCTTAACTTGTAAGAACTTCTCAGAAACATAACCATATGTTGAAAAAAGATACAAAAATAAAATGGACCATAGAAGAAAAACATTCATTTGATCAAGTGAAACAGGCCTTGGCACAAGACCTTGTACTTATCAGTCCTGATTACACCAAATATTTCCTCTTATTCTCTTTTTCCTTTGAGCATACCATTGCAACAGTTCTTTTGCAGAAGAACAATGAAGGCCATATTGAAAAACCTATTTCTTTCTTCAGTAAATCCTTAAGAGATGTTTCATTGAATTATAACATCATGGAAAAGAAAGCTTTTTTTTGGTGAAAGCAATTAAATATTTTAGAGTATATATTCTCCACTCACATATTATTTCTTATGTTAGTAATGTTGTGGTGAAAGGTATTCTGACTCAAGACAATCCAAATTGAAGAAGGGGTAAATGGATTGTTGTGATCCTTGAGTATGATATTAAGATCAAACCAACCAATCTTATCAAGGGTAATTGATTAGCCAAACTGATGGCTAAATCCAACTTTCATGCTTTGGATATTACTTTTCTAGCTACAGTTGATGAACAAGAAGAGCATGCGACTCCATAAGTTAAAGAGGTTTTATCAAACTCTTCTTGGTATGCAGACCTTATTTTTGTTTTACATCATCTACATGCTCCTCCTGGTTTGACTAAAACTAAAGCTAGATTTTTTAAACTTAAAGCTATGAAGTATTGCATTTTAAATGGAATTCTGTATTGGAAAGATTCTTGAGGTATTCTACTAAATTGTTCATTTAAAAATGAAGATGATAAATCTTTGCATGGATTCCATGAAGGAGACTATGGTGGGCATTTGAATTGGAATACCACTACCAATAACATTCTTAAAGATAGTTTCTACTGGCCAACTTTGTTTGCAGATGTCCATAAGAAAGTGACCTCCTGTCATAAATGCCATATATTTGAAGGCAAAAGGAAACTTCTTCCTTTACCTCTGAAGCCAACTTTAGTTGAAGCTCCATTTAAACAATGGGGTTTGGATTTCATTGGAGAGATTAACCCACATTCATCAAGCTAGCACAACTGGATTCTCATAGCCATTGATTATTTCACCAAGTGGATTGAAGTTGTACCCACCAGGGAAGCCACTGATGTTGTGATCATACAGTTTTTCGAGACTAACATTCTTTCTACATTTGGATGCCCCAGAAAAATTATCACTCAAAACGCAGAAACATTCAAATAAAAAAAGATGATAGAGTTTTGTAGCAAGTATGAGATCACCTTAGGACACTCTACAGTCTATTATCCTCATGGCAATGGATTGGCAGAGTCTTCAAATAAGAGTTTGGTCAACATCATCAAGAAGATGTTGCACGACAAAAAAAATCATGGCACAATAAGTTGGTACATGCACTATGGGAAGACAAACTTACTACAAATAGGTCAATTGGTATGTCTCCATACGAGTTGGTCTATGGAATAGATGTTTTTCTTCCTACTTATTTAGGTGTTCCTGTCATGAATTTATTGCAAGAAGTACATGTAGAACCAAATGACATCCAAAGAATAGTCAATCAAACTATACAACTGAAACAATCCAGAGAAGAGGTCTATAATCAAACTCAGGTGATTCAGGAGAATATAAAGAAAATCTATGACAATTTAACCAAGGATGATGACTTCCTGTTAGGATATCAAGTACTGAAATGGGACTCAAGGAATGAAGAAAAGGGAAAACATGGAAAATTTGACAATGTATGGAAAGGTCCATTCATAATACATGCCTACAGAGGAAGAAATACATTTTTTTATCAAGGATATGGATCAAGCATATCTTTCAGGAGGACCTATCAATGGAAGAATTCTCAAGCACTATGTTTCACACGAATGAATATTTTCTCACTCATTTCATTGTAAATACCATTTTACTTTTTTATTTCAAGTGTGGGTGATTTTTTATCAGTGATTGAAGCCTCGAGAGAAGGCCTTAAGCGCCTAATGAGGATCACCAGATTTACATTTATATTAAATAAAATTAGAATGCGGAGAAGTATTGGAGAAGAAGATTCAATGAAACAGGCAGTTGGTTCTTGGAACCTCACAAGCAGAGCACCATCCCCAAGTGGAGCCACTGTTATAACCCTATATTTCATAGTATCACCTCGTGATTATAATTTCTTCCTCTAGTCATATTTTATTGTAAATAATGTTTTATTCTGCAAATGATTTACAAAAAGAAAAACAAAACCAAAAGAAAAGAAGAAGAAAAAACAAAAGATAAAGAAAAAGGATAGAAAAAATGAAAAGTGGGTATAAAAAAAGAAGAAGAGAAAATCTAAAACCCCATGAAAAACTAAATTTGCTTTGAATCATATTGTATAATCATGATCAAACCTTTTTAAATTTATGTTGATAGGTTAGTGAATAAATTTGGTTAAACAATTTAATCTTGGCCAAATTAGTCAAGTTAGAGTAATGATTAATCCAATAGTCTAAGTTGTATTAATGTGCTAGTTGCTTAGGCTAGTTAGTAATGTTTATTTCAATAAAAATTGCAAAGGGATTGTTAAAATACCCTTTATTTGAGTAAATTTAATGTTTCTTATCTTAGGAAATAATACCTTGGTGAAAAAATAAGAAAGGGTGATCTTAGCGCTACCCATTATATAATTTTATCCTAATTTTTATTATGGATAAGATGCTTTGTCGTGTTGCGACTAAAAGGAAAACATATTTCATTGGCGACATCTAACAACGCCAATATCAATG
>JZKD02S1660356.1:25590-37653 GCA_000966675.3 Picea glauca | reverse complement strand
AGTGGACCCACCTAACATATCACCCTCTGAGCATTTGGACCTCCACAACTCAAATCCACTTACCACCTAACCCCCCCTCCATAATCCTGCCAAACCACCTACCCAATACCGCCCACCCCACTCTACCACCGTACCCCACTATCACACGTCACAACCCACATATTTGTTGGCCAATCAATGCCCTCCCAGTGACCGTTATTCACCGAGTAATCAACCCGCATCATAACGAACACCTTTGTTGCACTATTTAGCCCTGTTTCTTCAACATTGTCACACTATTTGCAGATTTGTACACTGTCGACATCACGCCAAATTGACCCTTAGAGACAACTACCACCAAATTTCACTGTCAATAAACGCAGTTAACCCGGGTAATTACAGTCCTCCATTCGTTCACCTTTAGAACTTTGTTAGTCATGTCTCCCAAAGAAAAATCCGTTGAGACATATGAAAATCCATTTCTTCCCCCTCACGTCGACCAGGATCATATTCCCTTGGCAGATAAAGACTACAAAATTACAGAGCTGAAGTGTGAATTTGACTTCGTTGAATTACACTTCTGGCTAAAGGATATTTTATTAGATTAGAGTGACGAAATTGGACTATGTGAGTCCAATTTTCCTCTATACATGTTCCCTCGGACCTTCCACTTCCTGGAATTTGCCCTGAAATGTCAATCACATTATTTTCCCGGCCAAAGGGCCATAGTTTCCTCTTCTGGTGAAACCCTGTTGACCATTACCCCCGAATCCATTAATCATATTTTACAGATATGAAGAATTGACTCTATAATCCCTTTCTTTGTCGAAGCTTTGAATGACCTCTACCAGAAACTCTCCTTCCCACAAATAGCTCAGATTTTCAAAATATTCCTACCAAAAGATGCTCAGTTGCCTAAGAAAAATTCTCCCTATCCATCTTCCATCTTCTCTGTCAGGGAAAAACAAATTGTTTCTACCCTCTTTTTCTTGTTAGGATATTTTTCAGATGAATGGGTAGATGAACCTATCTTAGATTTTCTGTCCATTTTCTCCACAAAATAAAATGCCACAGTTTAATTTGATTTCAGTGAGTTTTTGGATAATAACATACATGAACAGTTTTTCAAATTTTCAATCGAAGAAATGTTTAGATATTCCTTACTATTGATATACCTATTCTTGTTTTTTCAGTGAGATATATTTTCATGTGCTCTTCAAAAATTGGATCAGGAAGGAAACCCTCAATCAGTGACTTCATGTACCTCCCTAGTGAGGAAAAATTCAACTGAGGTCAGCTTCAAGGATTTCATTGATCAATTTTATCACCCAATGGTTTACATGCTCAATAGCAAAACAAAGCCAAGAATCAATGAAGAAGTCCATAGAATTCTTCACCTCTCTGATTTGGCCAAAACAAGAGATTGGTATCTGTACCAAAATCACACTGAAATAAGAGTGTATGTATGTGAATTTCCACCATACAGACTGCCAAAATATCTCCCTATAAGGATATTTGCATTGGAATATATCAAGCATATGGTGAACTCTGATGACATCCATTTTGTATCAGTCAAGAAGAAACAACAACTCAGAATCAAAACCCAAATTGGTTCTTTCATATGCAACAACAGAGATGCATGAGAAGAGGCAAACAACCTCTTGAAACAGATGAACTTCACTCAGAGTTTCACATGGAATTATGACCCATTTGGTGTCATTCAAAGCTCAGGGTCAAGTGAAAGAGCACTCCTTATGCTCATGTACACAAGACAGAGTTGGAAAATTATATGAATCATATTGATTGGAAAGAAAATACATTGTTGGAAACAGAAGAATAACCTCCCCCTGTCACTACTTCACATACAATCACACCTCAAATACAAACAAAAAAGAGAGCACGGAAAGAGGTTTCCACTTCAGTCAGAGAGGTGTTAGCTGGATACTTTCAAGTCTATAGGAAGAGGGCTAAAACTAGTCACACACCAAACCTACTCAAAGAAGGAGAAATCTAGTTCACCATAGTCATGGAGGGACCACATTCCTCAACCTTTTTAGGAAGTCAGTTCATAGTGTCCACATCTTCAACTAAAAAACAAACATACACTACTCTTTCATCCGAATCCTCTCATGAGCCAATGGGATCAAATATCTTTGACAAATACAAAAAGATCAAGCAGATGAATGAAATCCTAAAAAACAACACATATGCCCACTTCTGGAAGTAGCAATTCACTTCCCAACATAGACTACTCTCAACATTTGAAATAGAGAAAGGAAGAATGAAAATAGAATTCCTGCAAGAATAAATTCCTCATCCCAAGACAACTGTTCATTACAAGAAGAATTATTTTGAGTTTGTTGTGAAGGAGGTCCATCCAGTGGACCAAATGGAAATGCAAAAGAAAACATGGGAGATGATATTATCCACTTTCACAAATAAGTCACTGACTTCTTCAAAATTGCAGGTGTCTCTGAATAATATCCAGTCCCAATTGAAACTGGAGAAAATATCCTTTTTGGCCAAGGAAAATAAGATTAAATCACTAGAAGAGTTGGTGATAAAGATTGGGTATGACCCATCAAATGTCAAGGTAGTTGAAGAATTGTTAAAGAAGAAAAATGTTGATATAGAATCCTTGAGCAAGCAACTGAAGCTTCCAACCACTCAATATTCACAAGCAAAGGAGGTGGTTGAAACTGAAGGCTACAAAGAGGAGATGTTGAAGTTGACCAGGGAACAGAATGCACAGATAAGAGAGATGGAGGAAGAGATGGAAAAAATGATAAAGGAGAAAGAACAGAGTGTGAAAATGGATATTATTCCACTAGAGGCAGTCCCTCTGATATGAGTTAGGACAACATAAGCAACTACAACAATAGAGATTCCATCAACCATCCCATTGCAAGTTCTATATGCTTCTAAGAATCTTATGAAGTCTATGGAATACATGTCCCTTCAAGGGGAGGAGATCAGAAAGTTGTAAGAGGAAGTTAAAACCCTCCAAGACCTGAAGTCTATGTTCTAGTCGAGTTATCATGCAGAAATGCATAAGGCTCAAAAACTCAATCAACAACTACAACAGGTACAGAAAGAGACTGTCATGGAAAATACCTTATCCGAGGCCAAGGAAAACATCTAGGTGGATATCAAAAAATCCGTGACAAAAATATGGCCATTCATACAAATCATATTTCAACAACATGAATCGGTATAGATGGCCAGAGAAGAAATTGGGAAAATAAGAGAAGATCTAGGAGAAAGACCTACAGAGGCCACTGAGATGCTTAGATTCCTAAACTCCAAAAACATGCAGGAGTTAGAAGAAATGGAGATTGAAGACATGACATCGACCATCCTTGAGGTCAATAAGGTCCTGATCAAGAAAGGATTAATATTGTAGCTGGAGGAGAAGGCTCAGGTGATGGACACTGGAGTTCAAATATTTTTCAGCAAGATCGAATTAATACACAAGAAGAGCCTCCCTCGACTATTGGTACTCAATGAAAAGATAATCACTATGTCATATTACAAGAAGAAGATTAATATAGTGGAAAATGATGGTTCCAAGTTTCCAGGTATACAAGGAAGAATTATTAGTAAATATTTCCTAGAAAATTTACAGTTGGACCTGAGCATCCAACACGAGATAAAGCATATTTTCATCACCAAACCCAATTTTTCTAAGTATAATGAGATGGACAAGATATACAGAAAGCTACTCAAGGTTTCCATCCCTAGTAAAAATAGATGGGAAGATCTTTGTTCTTTACTTGAGTAAAGATAATTTTGAGGTTCGAGTCAACATGGAGCAATCGAACAAGTCAAATACATGAGTCACCAACTACCATAAAATTAGCTCAAAGGATCCGAATAGATCAACAGAATTCCTATATTTTGTAATTTGAGATCTAGTTAGTTAGAATTTTTCTCCATAATATCCTAGTCATTTATGAGAGTATCTCATGTAAATTATTGTATAAATACTTCTTCCTTCGAATTATTGTGGGTGGATTTTTGCACCTAGGATCTATTGTGTAATCTTTTCAAATGATCAACCAATAATAAAACATGTGATTCACACGATTCTTTTGTCAAATTGTTGGTGATGTCTCACTTTCTTTGTTGAATGTTTTCCTATTCTTTGTGATCATTTATATATTTCAGATTCTAATCATTAAAAGGAAGTCAATAGAACACAATTTATCTTGTATACTCTTTCTTTGGTCTTTTAATGGTCTGTATGTTTTTCATCTGAAGTTGAGTAAGGGAATTCTTAGTTTCTCATTTTCTTAGCTAACTCTCATAGCTTGTATGTCTTATTCACTTCAATTAATATCAATAGATCCAACAGTTTCACTACCCTTCCCTATGAAGAAAACCTCATAAAAAGATGAATCTGATCCTCATCTTTAATACAGACCCCATAGCCCAATGGAAATTTAATGCATTCTTTCATCCAAATAGTACAAAAAAAAAAACATATTCGGACTATCATAGCTAGCCTAACATTTAAAACTTAAACAAATCTAAATCTTACAGAGAGATCCCTCTCTAAAACTAGCAGGGCTAGATCCCATTTTCAAAATTAGTTTTGATAGTTACCTCTGTCAATTTATTATACCCTTAGACAACCTTTGGGAATTACAGAGTGATAACACCCACCATACTTAACACTTCCCATCCTAGAGCCTATCATAGCGTACTAAACTTTAGTAATGGGTCATGGTCGATTCTCTCATGAGAAGAATGGGCTTAAGGCCCAGATATTGATGCAGTTGCTATGTAGGTTATGTAAAAAATGATAAAGGAAACCTATAAAAGCCACAAGATAGATTGAGTTCTAGCCCCTCTAATGGTAATCACCCTTTGTCTTGATGCATTGAATGCACACTTATAATAGGACCATAAAATAGTAAGAAAAAAAAAAAAAACTTGAAACCCTTTTAGGGGACTTGCAAATAATAAATGGGTGCCAAAAGGAAATTAAGGGGTTCAGAATGAAAAAGGTATCGAGGAAAGGGTATCTCAAGAATCAATCTGTCCCTCTACAAAGGCGTTCATAGAAATGAATTTAGTGACACATAAGCCATGAAGTAAGCCCAAATTCATAACGCTAGCACACTTACTCTAAAAGGGTTTATTTCTTTCACTGTCCCCCTCGGTACCTATACCTCTACCTGGGTATTTTCTTTCATTATCTTGCTTGGCACACCTAATAGGGTTGAATGAAGGCCCTCCCATATTCAAACTTGCCAACTCACATAAAGTCCTGAAACAATGTGATGCTTAAAGGGGATACTGAGGTGAATTTTTTACATGACGTATATCTTAAGCAACAACTTACTTTTCATGATTCAAGGACTAATATCTCTTATGAACATTGGTTTACCTTATCTTATACTCAATTTTTATTTGGATCGCCCTAACATGGTTCTTTAAGGGATGTCATAGGATTTCACCCAAGATGTTGTTCCCTTATTGTAGGACTTTAACATGTGTGATGAAGAGAAATGACTCACCTAGAGACTTAGCACCTTCTCACATCAACTCTCGCATCTTCAAAACCTTGGATGATGGATATATGGGCTTGGTTTTGGAAGATTTGGTCATGATGGCACACAAATGGGCTGAAATCCCACATGTTGGGAAGTGTACCCAAGGGATTATTACTCACTGGATTGAGGATGTTGCAGTAGCATTGTGACATCCCCAAAACTAAAGTATTTTTGAAATTTCAAATTTTTTGGAAAATTATTTTGTTTTTAGTAAATTCGAATTTGGAATTTTTTTGCCAGTTATGGAAATTCTAAATTTCAAATTTGATAATTGTAATAAATTATTGTGATTGTTGGGCATGGATCTGATTTGACCCAACTAACTATTTGACTATGACATTTGTATGAGAACATGATATTTTATATTGATTACAGGAGGACAAATGGAACAACCATGTTAAAATCAACTAACCATGACTCCATGAGTGGGGAACATGTGGGAACTACCTCTGGGTTGATTGTTACAAGTGGAAAATCAGATATTTGGCCATTGGAAGCCCCTGAAAATCATGGATTTAGAAAGCTGCAAAAATTCCCAAGGGGGGGAAGGAAGACCTAGGCAAAAATGACTATTTGGATATATAGCATATGTGAGGAGGTAGGATGTTGCCTAGTATGCTGGGAAAAGGAGGCTATTGGTTTTCTTGCTGTTATGAACACTACGGATTGAGTGTGGGGCAAGAGTGATCTACAGGAATGGAAAGATATTTCTGAGGAGGAGTTTTCCAAGTTCGTCCTCATGGACTCATGGCCAGGTTAGGGGGTGAAATGTGCAAGCGATTTTGGTTGCTCTGTTCTACGGTTGGGAGGAACATGGTTATTCCCCTTTGTCTTCCCACGAGTTGGTTAAGATATCTTACTCTACTCCTTCTCTGCATGAATGATTTTCTATCTAATGTCTTGTACTTGTTAGATCTGATCTGAAATAACTCTCATTTTCTATTTTAATGGTCGTATAGCTGATGTAAGGTACTTACTATATCTAAATTTAATTATTTATATATCTGTGGGATGGGTTAGTTCTAGATGTAGCAAAATTACTAAAGTTTGTATGTACATAATAACCTGAGAGAAAAACTATTTGGTTATACGCATTGTGAAGTCAAACCTCTGAACAAAATAGTTAGAAAACTAATTTTGGAGTAACTCTTGATGACTGAATTTGAATCTGTTCGAATGTTAGAATTTAATTGAATGTCTTCCAAGTATAATCGAATGGATTTATGTGACCAAAGTATAAAATTTATGTAGTTGGGTTTATTCTATAACAGAGGTAATTCCTGTACATCGCAATTTCGGGTGTAAGATATCTAGGCATGAACAGATTGAATCTATATATATAAATATATATTTAGAATAAGTTTAGTTGCTGTAAATACAACTTCATATTCATAAATGAAAATCAGACGCTATCTACCACTTCGTGTAAATTTAAGCCACTCTGAGTCGATACAATTCCACCATAGATCTGTAAAAAATATATTCCTAATTACTATGGGTAGGCATGATAATGAATTATAGAATATATCATCTACACAAAACAAATGTGTATATACAATTATATGTATGTATGTATTCATAAGAATTTCCTCCTATACTATGAATATGATAAATATTCGATGGACACACAATCTTTGACTATAATTTAAATAAATAAGAGTTGGAATACTCTAGTTAAAGAAACAACCATTATACTTCATCCAATTCAAAGTGAACACAGTAGGCCAAAGATACCAGTGAAGCCATTCTTAAAGTATGGTAAACCTCTTTTCCTTTCTATAGCAGGTTAGTCCAATGGTTTAGAACATAGTCGAGTAGCATAAATGGTAAGTACCGTGTCCAAAATTCAAAGGATAGAAATACTTTTCCATAGATTATCATCCTGAGTAAATCCGACCAGGATTGTCTTTCCAACCCTTCAAGCAGAGAAGTATATTACATAATGGCCAGAATATGTATTCAATTACAGACTCAATACTCATATAGGAAAATTGGCGTAACACCATTAATGGAAGAACGACCTCAAGTGTTTGCTCCAACGAACGATACAGTAGACTCAAACTAGTTACAATAGAGTTGGTTAAATCATGATCTCCTTAAACGACAATAGAACCTGTAGAGATAGCCGAGATGTGAGAGGGTTCGGAACCCGAATACCTTTTGCGCTAGAGGCAGTGATGGGTATCCGAGATTTGCACAGACATAGACCCTACAATAAATAAAACATTGTAAACATTAGTCTTTATTCAAAAGATAAGTATCCAAGAAAAGTAAATTGCCATAAAACTATAAAAAAATTAAACCAATGATTCCCTTTCAGAAAGATACTTACATTGTTGAGACACAGGTTTGAATCTTGGTCTCTTCGCCTGCTACCTGTTTAGACGTTCGGGCCAAGGGAGGATGTTTTGTTACCATCTATGATGGGTCCTCGAAACAATAAGGCCCATCATTAGTGACAATAACAGTTTGATAAATGAAACCTATAACTTGAAAATAATACAAACCTTGCTACAATAGAAAGCAGAGGAAATAATTTATAGACTCCTCACACAATATAACGACACGATTAACAAGTTAAGTATAATTCAGTTATGAATCGAAATTATAATGAATAGAGATACACGATCAACAGTAAAAGCAGATTCATTGCACTATGGAATATAAAGAACAAAAATAAATCATTGTCGTCAAGATTTACATGGCATCATGGTACATACGAAATGTTTATGCTACATGACTCCTAGTAAAATATTCAAGACACCCTGGAAACAAGATATGACAATGGTAATAGAAGGACCAATTGAAGGTCGGATAAAGCTACAAGATGATGACTCCATTCATTTAGGGAAATAGATAAAATGAATATATAACAATCTTCCTACCAAACAAGAAGAACCCACATCGTTGACTATACACAAAGCTAACCCATCTCCGTAAGATGTCTTGAGGAAGAACGATAACAGGAATAACAAAACAAGCCGATATACTTATACTACGTCTTAGGTATGTTTATAGTGAGAGGCGTATGCTTTGATTAGCCCTAATTCCGAAAGGCTTCGTTGGCTACTACAGAGGGACCCTAAAACACCTAACCAAAAATGGGTTACCAACAATCTCGGGGAGGAAGCGTTTCCCAGGATTACTCGATGATTTTTCGAAGAATGGTGAAAAGAAAGTGCCGAAAGGAAAGACACGATAGATAGAGAAGACTATGATGATTACTTGTTCCAGGAAACCAGACTTATCTCTCCATAAGTCATTATATCATCTGCAACATCCATGAGTTGGAGTTCTACATCAAATGAATACAAAGAATGTTCTCGAGAGAAATTGAATAAAAAGCATATGAAGAGAAATCTCAAGACCTTGAGGCATACTAGAAAGAGACTCTCGTACACAGATAAAAGAATATAACTTGGTGGAGAACCTCCAGTGCACAACAGAAGCATGGTGGATATTTCCTATAACATCAAGATGACTACTCAGTAGATCAGATCTCATGATGACAGAAGAAGTGCCACATAGATATGTTCCAGTTTTCCAAATATGATATACTCTATTGTTCAGATCTACATGAAGCCTTCACAATGTTCCAGAATAAAGTACATTTGAAATCAAGCATTACATTATCCATGATGATGTCCAGAAAGGAGAAAATGATTCTCCAATACATATCTCCACAAATAAGTAGATAAGTAGACATTTTGGTAAAACTTCTATCCAAGATGAAAGAGTTTGCATACTCAAGCTAGAGCTCGTGGAAACATCTTCCTTCTTATTGAAAAAGGAAGAAATGACTCTCCAAGTTAGGAGGGAGCATTGAAAACATTATTGAAAACATTCATCTTTAAATTTGAAAAATAGTCCATCTTGAACAAATGATTTCCTGTTCGGAAAGTGGATTGAGACTTCTAACGAACAGTCACTTTCCATTGTGGTTAACATGGGAAGTAGTCTGATTGCTGATGTATCATAGACAGTGAATTCCCATTATGGTTAACATGGGTAGTGGTCTAGGGCAGTCTTTCTTCTTGAGGGTTACTGAAGAAGACTGGCCCACCTCACTGGACAACGATATCTCATTGTTGTTAACATGAGGAATGGTCTGTTTTGGAGGTTGATGTAGGAAAGTATTTTCCTCTTGTGGTTAATAGAGGAAATGGTCTAGACAATCATTCCTTAGGGTTTATACATTCTCTCCAGGGTGCACTTTGATTAGTGTAGGAGGAATGGCCTAGGGTGCAGAATGGTCCAGGCTCAACAATCAGGGACAGACATTCCTTAGGGTTTATACATTCTCTCCATGGTGCATTTTGATTAGTGTAAGAGGAATGGCCTAGGGTGGGGAATGGTCCAGACTCATCATTCCTTAGGGTTATACATTCTCTCTAGGGTGCACTTTGATTAGTGTAGGAAGAATGGTCCGGGGTGGGGAATGGTCCAGGTTCTGAATACAGGACAATTATTCTTCCTTGCTTGAGAAGAATAGTCCAGATATCTCATTATTCTACTCTGAGGCAGATATTATTTCAGAGCTCACAGATGTGAGTGAAAGATTGGCCTAGATAATTAAATTTATATCATAACATTGTTTCTGTGCAGGTTGCTATCAAATGTTTGTTATGAAGACTATATGACAATAGATGTAGAATATTGTGGTGTATATGTTCCACTGTTCCTGAGGCAGATATTTTTTCAGAGTTCACAGATGTGAGTGAATGATTGGCCCAGATGATTTAGTTTATATTATAACATTGTTTCTATGTAGGTTGCTATCAGATGTTTATTATAAAGACTGTATGACATTAGATGAAGACTACTATGGTGGATATGTTCCACTGTTTGTGACTATACGTTGTTGATCAAGTACTTGTGTGTTACTTGGTGTGGTAGTGAACCACTAGATTGTAGTTATTTATTACCATGGATAGACACAATTGTG
This sequence comes from Picea glauca, assembly GCA_000966675.3. Lineage (NCBI taxonomy): Eukaryota > Viridiplantae > Streptophyta > Pinopsida > Pinales > Pinaceae > Picea > Picea glauca. Next base: position 27,171 of record JZKD02S1660356.1, on the reverse strand, counting down.
TTCTATTTTTGTTCTAACTACCTTGAAGACTATCAACAATTTATTGGAAATAATCACCATCGAGACAAATAATGAACAAAGATTTTCCAGATGGAAATTGGTTGAGAGCATTTACTCCTCTAGATTATAAGAGTGGCTCTTGTATCACTCTATGGTGTGAGTGACTTATCCAACATCATGTCTAATTACTCAGATGAAGTATGGTTTCGAGAGATGATGCAGTTGATGGTGATGGTGATGCTCATGATCTAGTCATGAGATAGTCTAGACGACTATATTGATGCTATCGAGTAAATGGTATGTTTTTGTGATCAAGACCATTACTTGAAATACCTCCCTAGCTAGGAGGGAGTGTTAATATTATGGTAGATGCAAGAGGTATTTACCTCGACGTGTGACCTTGATGAGAATAGAAGACTCCCGAAAGCAAGAGAAAATCCTAATGAGTTGGCTAATAACCCTAGAAGTCTTGTCGGCTCAATAAGATAATTTATATTAGGTTATTAGCCTCCAAGAGAAGAAGTTGGCGAGAAATAATAATAATATATTGAAGAGACACATATCCAGAAGGAGAAGTCACCCCCAACAAATCTGGCAGAGCCGCTATAAATACAGGGTGCCAGTTCTCATTTGACACATCTCAGAATTGCAGAGAGCAACTAGTGTGCACTGCAGTTCCCAGTTTGGTGCGCATGTGTGGAGGAGAGCTACAGGTGCAACTGCTACATCAACCAGTTTCAATATTGGCTTGGACTATCTCTTGGCTAGGGTTTGGACTATCTAAACAACTATTGTTGGTGAGCTATCCTTGGAGGAATATGTGCTACACCTTGTTTGGCTATCTAGCCTATGGTTTTCTTCTGGAGTAATTCTCAGTCAAGGTTAAGGTGCTCAGAGGGTGGATTCGGCCTATGGTTGGGTGACGAGGGTATTGTCAATGGTAAAATGAGCACACAATATTCTATATTCTAACAGGTTATGGGCCCACACCTCCTTCATTCACTCTACATGCTAGAAGGAAACATAGCCACTAGGATATTGAGCTCGTTGAGGAACTATCGCTAGGGTTACTAGCAGAAGTAGCTCCCAAGACACTACCGCTAGGGTTACTAGTAGGAGCAGTTTCAGAAACCCTAATCCTCTCATTAAGGAACATTAAGTGAAGAGATTTACCTAATCTCTGGATAGATCAGTGCACCCTAGCCTAGTGCATCTCTTAATACTCTCAGGAAACCAAGACGTGAATTTTGAATTTTTGGTCAAATCTAGGGTTTGACCAAGTCAAGCAGCCATGATTAACTCTATGAAGTATGAGAACAAGTTAGATGGAGCCTCTAACTTTAGAGCATGGAAAACAAGGATTGACCTCATCCTTGCTGAGAATAAAGTGTTGGATATCATGAAAGGAAAGATCGTGAAGCCAGAGTTTGAAGAAGGAAAAGAGAAGGAACCGCAAAACGTTGTATCTATGGAGAAGTTCAAAGATGTTGACATCAATGCTATGAATATCATAGTGGATTCCATAAAAGACCACTTGATACCCTACATCTCCCATCTTGACTCATCGAAGAAGATGTACGA